>PVIJ01005817.1:0-99301 GCA_004024925.1 Scalopus aquaticus | reverse complement strand
GTGGTGGTGGTGGTGGTGGTGGTGGTGGTGGGTGTAGTGAACACGTGTTACACGTTTCACTCCGGGGGGTGGCTTAGAAATGTCCAACTTAATTAGGTTGTGAGCAGAAGGGCGTGCGGGTCCTGGGGATTCCTGGAAGAAGAGTTAAGACTTGACTCTCGGGGCGTTTGTAAACCCTGTGTCAGATGGTCACGACTAGAAGCTTGCCGCTCACATCAGCAACGCGATCTGCTGGTCTAGGACTCCCGTCCCGAAGGTGGCTTCAGTTTGGTAGAAGCAGAACGAATTCTCCCGGCGGTAAAGTCAACTCACCCCCTCCGAGGACGCCTTCGCGTTCCTGTTCCAGTCTTAGATCGCTAACATCCGCGCCCGCAGCAGGTAGCCGCCCGCACTGAGCGCTGCGCATTGGGCGTCTGGAACACTCGCTGCCCCACGCGGGATTCAGGGACCCGGGCTTCTCTTCCCACCGATCGAGGTACACAGACACCAGAATTTGTTTTATCAACAAAGTTAAGAACAGTGAAAGTGTTTTAATTCTGCAACGTGACTGATAAATCAAAACATTGGTGATGTCTTACATCCAGCTTTGCAACTCTTTTACCGATGGCAGTTAACCCGGAATTGGGTTGGTTGAGTTGAATCAAGCGCTCTCTCTCTCTCTCTCTCTCTCTCTCTCTCTCTCTCTCTCTCTCTCTCCCTCCCCCCCCCCCCTACACATACTCAGCCCTATGTCAGATACTAAATTTATAATAGAAAAAGTTCAGTTCTTTCCCAGGTCACACTATTTACACAAAATTAAGAGATACCGCTCTTTGAAATTGGAATCTTTGGGAATCACTAGCCTCCTTCCCTCTCTGTTCCTACTTAGCCCGTGAGAAAGTGGCGTCGTGGGAATGTGAGGAGGTCGCTGGTGGCCTAGGCGCGAGTAATACACGGCATAGCTGGGGCTTCCCGGCGAGGAAAAGTTTCGTTTGTAAATACTCTGCTTCTGAGTCGGCCAGGGTCTGGCTTTGGCTCCATCCTCCTGCGGTCCTTCCAGGTCAAAGTGGCTGGGAGCTGGGGTTTACACCCACAGCCCAGCAGAGCATCCCCGCAGGGTAAGCAGACCATCCCCACATCAGCTCTCCACTTGCACGACTCAGCACGATACACGTTGACTAAGGACTTCTTCCCCGTGTCAGATTCCAGGGCCTCTGAAGAGAAAGATTTAGCCCAATCTGGAAGTTAATGAAGAATGAAGGGGGGCGGGGCAAGTAAGACCAACATTAAAAAAAAAAACAAACAAACTCAAATGTGAATAGTAAAAATGGCAAAAGATAAAAATATTTAAAACTCAAACTCAAGCTGACACCCTTCAGTGACCAGCGCTTTGGTAACCAAGGTTATCTCTCTTGGCTTTTCTTGCTTTGACTGATATATGTGCTTTGGCACTCCAAGCCAAACTTTACCCCCGGGTGGTACCACTCACAGTTTATTCTTGAACCATTTATTTCTGTTTTCTGCGAATAAGTTTGAACTTCATGATCTCATCCCAATGTGTGACAGACTAGCCCCAGCAGTGTGTAACTTGAACATCCTGAAATCTAGAAATTGTGTTCTCAAATGTACAGTTCAGCCCTGCCGGAACGTAAAGACCCGCCAGGGATGGAAGAGAGGGGATCAAAGAAACTACCTTCCAACTCCTACACCCTAGACATCTGGTCACCACAGCCCGGAAGCCAGGACAGCACCACCTCCCCAAACTACCGAGGATTGAGAACAAGGATCAGAGTTCCCGACGGACACGGCTTAAAAAAATTGCTGTCCCTATGGGATATTCAAATACTTCTGCATCTAAACACTACACATCAATTTTGGTGATTCTGCGCCCATACTTGAAACAAATAGCAATAATCAAAGGGGAGAAAAATAAAAATAAAAAACCACACTGCTCTCAGGTCTAAACACCGCACGGAAGATAAATGTTCTCATTAAGTTGATTCCTTTCCCAGCGACTCGCTTAAACCTGTAAAAGATACCATCGCGCGGGGACCCAAGGCGGAAAAGAAAAGTGAAGGCAAAAGAACAGAGAAGGAAAGCCAGAGGTGGCAAAGATGGAAGAGGACGACCCTTCGGCCTACAAGGAGATCAAGGACATCTATAGGCTTAAGGAGCAACAAATTAATTTACACAATTCTGGAAAAGCCCAGATGGCCTTTAATTAATCCCTTCAAAAGAAGGCGCTAGGCCAGGGCTGCGCCGGCAGCCTGCTCCATTAGCTCTATTTTACAAGGGACCAGACTGTTGGAGGTGAAGCGCTGCGAGCTTGTGGGGGAAGGGGGTAGGGTGACGCTAGAGGGCGAGGGGGGAGGTAAGAGAAGAATATGAACTGTTTTTCCATAAAAGGGCTGGGTTTTCATTATTCTTCTCTTTAAAAAGTAATACTCTCTTCGTCTCTGCTTACCCCCTCCCTTTTCCCATTTTATTTAACACTATTAATTAAGGCGTCCACTGGCGGGGCGGTGGAACCGCACCACTCGCCAGGCCCCGCCCCCTGGCCCCACCTACTGGAGGGATGGAAGTGGGAGGGGCAGGGGACCAAATGGGCGCGGCCCTACGGTTCTCCGGCTGAGCCAATCAGCGGGCGCGGCGCTCCCGAGTGGGCGCACCCCACAGTCGATGCGAAGCCTAAGACTGCGGGCTATTGGAGACAGAGGTTCAGCCCCCGGCCTGCACCCGACTCCTCGGCCCCGCCCCTCCCGGCCGCCTCGGAGTGACGTCCCTCAAAGTTCTCATTTTGGACCCCTACTTCCCCCTCCCACCCGTTCCCCTGCTAAAGAGGGGTAGGGAGTGATGCAAATGTTTTATTACCTTTGAGAGCTTCATCTGAACTGTCAGGCCCGGAGGGAGAGAGGAGAGAGAGGGAGTGGAAGAGCCGCGGAGAGGGTCAGCTTGGCCAGAGGACCGGACTTAGAAAAGCGAAGCTTGTAAAGCCGCGAAGAAAATGCCAGAGAAGAGAGGCAAAGGCGGAGAGTGAGAGGAAGAGAGGGCTCTGGGGGTGGGTTGGGGTGGGGGTCGCCAGGCCCATTTGCAGAAGTGGACGGACGAACGGAGCCGTGACCGAAGTCGTCAGATTTTTCACACTAAGTCTTTATTTTTCTGTCTTTTTCCCACTTACCCACTTTCTTTTCAATATTAACTCTAGTCCCCGTGGTCCAGAGGGAAAGGCAGGTCGGTGCGCCGAATCCGGGAGCCGCCGGGATTGGTGGCACTGTCCTTTTTGGCGCAGCAGCCCAGGGTAGCGCAGGCGGAGGAAGCCCGCGGAAAGGCAAGCTCCGCCGCTGGGCTGGATGCGCTCTGTCCCAGCGCGCGGGGAGCGCCGAGTGCGAATCAGTCTCGCCGCTGAAAGAGCAAGGCACCCGAGTGAGATTGGAGGAACACATCGGGCGGAACCCTGTGTTCTTTGAACCTCCCCGAGACAAACGAGGCAGCCGGCACCGACCAACATCAAAGTGGAGATTCGGTGACTCTTAACTTTGTTACAAACTCTCTGGGGCCCGCCTGGGTTTTGTTTGGTTTATTTCCCTGGGGAAGAGAAGATGAGAAGTAGCCCACTTTGAGCAGCTAGGAAAAGTGAGAGAGAAGAGATCGAGACTGAATCCAAGACTCTTCGACTGAAAGAACTGACAAACTCAGCCCGACGCTCGCTGGTCACAGAGAGCCACCGCCTCTCGAGCAGCGTGTTGGACATTTCTGCTGCGCAGCTCCGAGAGCAACTCTCGGCGGCTGCATTCTTGGCCCAGTGGCAGATCTCCCGGCGCACGGAGTGACTCCCCGCTCGCGCCTTCAGGGCTTCACGCTTCCCAGAGCCCCGCCTGGGGCAGCGGCCTGCACCCCTCGTTGCGTGGCTGCGGGCTCCGGCCTGGCCCTGGGATGTTAGCGGTGGGGGCGATGGAGGGCACCCGGCAGAGCGCGTTCCTGCTCAGCAGCCCGCCCCTGGCCGCCCTGCACAGCATGGCCGAAATGAAGACCCCGCTGTACCCCGCCGCTTACCCCCCGCTGCCTGCCGGTCCCCCCTCCTCCTCGTCCTCGTCGTCCTCCTCGTCGTCGCCCTCCCCGCCTTTGGGCGCCCACAACCCAGGCAGCCTAAAGCCCCCGGCTGCGGGGGGGCTCTCGTCCCTGGGCAGCCCCCCGCAGCAGCTCTCGGCCGCAACTCCACACGGCATTAACGACATCCTGAGCCGGCCCTCCATGCCCGTGGCCTCAGGGGCCGCCCTGCCCTCCGCCTCGCCCTCCGGTTCCTCCTCCTCCTCTTCCTCGTCCACCTCCGTTTCTTCCGCTTCGGCGGCCGCCGCAGCAGCCGCGGCTGCAGCAGCAGCCGCCTCGTCCCCAGCGGGGCTGCTGGCCGGCCTGCCTCGCTTCAGCAGCCTGAGCCCGCCGCCGCCGCCCCCCGGGCTCTACTTCAGCCCCAGCGCAGCGGCAGTGGCCGCGGTGGGTCGGTACCCCAAGCCGTTAGCTGAACTGCCCGGCCGGACGCCCATCTTCTGGCCGGGAGTGATGCAAAGCCCGCCCTGGAGGGACGCGCGCCTGGCCTGCACCCCTCGTGAGTATGATCGCCCGCACCCGGTCGTGCGGGCTCTCTGGTCACGGCCCCTGGTGTGCCTGCGGGCCTCTTGCCTCCCCAGTAGTTAGGCAGACTCGGAATCGTATTATTTATTTTG
This sequence comes from Scalopus aquaticus, assembly GCA_004024925.1. Lineage (NCBI taxonomy): Eukaryota > Metazoa > Chordata > Mammalia > Eulipotyphla > Talpidae > Scalopus > Scalopus aquaticus. The sequence continues at coordinate 94,601 of PVIJ01005817.1, read as the reverse complement.
GGTCAGGGAATTAAGCGAGGGATTCTGGCTTTCTTGAGCTGGCGTGGTTCGTCCAAAGGCCCCCAGTGCCCAAGTCTTGGGCACGCCTCTCGGAGCGGGTGTGCGTGCGTCGGCGTGGAACACAAGGCGGTGCGGGGCGTATGTCTTATCCCAGGTGTTGGCTGCTAGAGAACAGCCGGGCCAGAACTGCAGGTCCGATCTGTGTTAAAGAGGTAGGGACGGGAGAGACTACCGAACCCCGGTCCGTACCCGTTTTCCTGGCTCCAGTCTGCTGGCTAGGGCCCCACTTCACCTTCGCCTCCAGCGAGTGGGGACCAGCCGCTGCGAGCCCTCCAACAGGCCTGAGCACAGCCTGTGAGTTTGCGAGTATTTCCTTGGTCAAGGTGTGCCCAACTCACTTCTACGAACTATCCCTGGGGTACACCCGCCCCCCGAGATCCCATTGGAGACAGGTCCATGGCCAGCAGAGGAGGACCAGCGCGAGTTGCTTCAGGCCGCTCCGCACAACTGTTGGTTGCCTTTCCTTGTGCATAGGCCCAGAGGGGCCGGGACGCCTAGGCCCAGGTGTACTGAGGGGCTTCTAACCCTCAACATTATAAGTCGAGAAAGAATTAGAGGAAGAACGAGGGGACCAGACAATGACCAGGGGAAAAAGCAACATCCCACAAAAGCCTTGCTTGAGACCAGTTGAGTCGCCCCAGGGTCACTCTAATTCTGGGTAGTTGGCCACCGTGCTGTGGAGGCTCCCAGACTCCCCGGTGGTTTTCGGGGATCCAACCCAGGGTGCTTTTCTCCCGCTGTTCTTTGCTTTGGACTGAGTCCACGAAGTTTCCTCTAAGTGTCCGGACCTTCTTGGTGTGTCTGAGTCCCAGTAACGCAGGGAAGTTGCGGGAGTCAAGTGGAGGCTCCCTTGGGAAGTCTCAGGATGGGCGATGGCCTGGGAGGGTGAGGGTGTCGGGGAGACGCTATTGTATTCATTTTGATGGCCTTGTACGGACTGCCAACAAAGGCGGCGACCCCTCCCCCTCGACCACAGCGGAGTTAGACTTGGGGGGCGACTTAGCTCTCTTGTGTGCCAAAAAACAATGCGCCCTTTGTTGCGCGCACACAGGTTAAGAAAACGTTCAAGGAAAAAACTAGTCAACCTCCTGCAAAGCGAGCCAAGCGAGCACTGACTTGACTAAGAGGCCAGCGGGACCTTTTCCCGCGCTCTACTCAGTTTACCCGGACTGGGTATTCGACTCTGGCAAACTTTATCAATGAGGTCCCCGGCTGTTTGACGTCGGTGTTTAGCAGAAGGTTATTTTAGTGCTTCTCGGTACACATCGGCTTTTTAAAAACAGGTGGGAGTAAACAGGCAAAGAAGACGTGTTGTTGTTCTGGAAGCGCTAGTTTTTTGCCCGCTGTGGAATAAGCATTACTTGCCCACGAAAACATTACTTTTCGAGTTCGTTTCTTTTCATTGAAACCACTTGTAACCGATTGTTTCCCCCCCCCCCCACCCCCTTCTCTTGCTTCTCTGTTCTCACAGATCAAGGATCCATTTTGTTGGACAAAGACGGAAAGAGGAAACACACGAGACCCACGTTCTCCGGTCAGCAGATCTTTGCCTTGGAGAAGACTTTCGAACAAACGAAATACTTGGCGGGACCGGAGAGGGCTCGCTTGGCCTATTCGTTGGGGATGACAGAGAGTCAGGTCAAGGTGAGTGGACCGTGCAGACCTCAAGGGATAGGCCACCCCCACGCGGGCGCACACAAGCACGCCAGCACACACAGGAAACTAACAAACAGTCGCCCCGGGGTGCGGGTCTAAGGAGACTGAGGAGATGATGAGATCAGCGAAGAGGGGGGTGGGGGTGGCAGTTACAAAAGCTCTGGGGTCTCGCGGGCCAGCAAACTGCTGATGAACAAAAGGAATCAACCCACCCCCCACCTCCCGCCTTTGAAATTAGGTTAATCAAGATAGAGGCGTGTGCTGGGGAACTAACCATTATTACAGAATAAAAGGTTTACTGAAATATCAGCCCTGAGAAATAGATGAGGCTAGTCAGATAGCTTCTATTTTTTTTCTATTTGTAAAAGACACTCAAGTTTTGGCAATTCAGTCTTCCAGTTATATAATTTCCAAATGTGGATCAGCATTATAGTGCTACTATTGTAGATTAACTTGTAGGTTTAAAAAAATAAAACCCACACACTCTAATCCTTAGCACAGGATGAATCTGCTTTTAACTTAGCTGAAGGCAATCATTTTAGAATTGTAATTTTCCAAATGAATTGATAAGGTTGTTACTGTATCGTGAAATTAAATTCTGCTTAAAATAAGTTTATCAACATTAATGCTATCTTACTTTTTATGAAAACAAATTAAAATGTCACTTAACTTATAATTGAGTTGTACAATGTATCTCCAGAGAATCCAATTTTAGAAATTTGTCTCTGAAAAATAAAGTGATTGAACCAGTTGGGTAAATTAAATCACAGTGGTTTCCTATATTTCCAGTATCCTCATTTATTATTCTTCATTTTATTATATTTGGATTTGTGTGTGGTGGGGGAGGTATATCTGATGTCATTACTTATACTGTTGCTCTTTAAATTAAGAATAATGTAAATTATGTTTGCTGGTTTCTGCACAAACATCACAAAATGCAGGAGTAATTGTGTGTATTAACTAGTAGAATGCCATCTACTAAAATTATTTTTGCAGTGGTTGGTATAGAGCCTCCACAGTAACCTGGAGGTCTTCATTTGTAACTGTGAATATGTCCGTTTGGTTGAAAGTGAATTATTATAGCTATATTAAGAAAATAAAAACCACTTTCTTAACAATTTGGATTCTGTAGATTAAATACATAGCAGATGAGAAAATGGATGAGAAGCATAAGGAGGGATAATTCAATGTGTTTGGGAGATTGGTTGTTTATTGCTGATGCTTTAGGTTAAAATATGTCTATCAAAAATGTGTGTGTCAAACAATATGTCAAACATGGATAGTCTTAAGATATTTGTATAGAAAATGAATGTCTTAGAGAGCAACCATGTTAAAATAGTACTTCAAAAATAGTGGGAAATAGTTGTTAAAAATCCCACTTAAAAATAACTGATGAAAATTCTAACCTTGACTTTGGTTTTAGGAAAATATTAAACCAGAGAGATACACAGAGAGGGAGGAAAGGATGAAAGGTGGGAAAGAGAGTGGGAAGCAGGGAGGGAGGGAGAGGGGGAGAGGAAGAGAGAGACAGAGAGACAGAGGCACTGGGACTACTGTCAGGATATTGACTGAGCTATTAAATATTTTCATGCATTTTGTTGGTTATTTGATTAGACACTTCTGTTTTAGCAGATTTGTAAAAATGACATCATATCGTGTAAGTGTAAATGGAAACGAGAGTGTTTGCCTACCCTGTTTGTGTGTATTCAGACTTGCGATAAGTGAAACAGACAAACATACAAAAGGGGGTAAAAGCTGTGCTTTCGCCCACAAATCATACCAAAAGACTATACTTCAGCTTGCTTGAAATCCCTTAATCTGAGAACGCAAATAACGAATGAAATCACAGCCATCCTGGAGAAACTTTACCAAGGGGAAAAGTTTTTACTTCAAACTGTAGAGGAAAGCGGACTTATTTTTAGGGAAACTATTTAAGTTTCCAAGTTTCTTCTCTTCTGAGAAATCACTCACTGACAGCCTCAATACTCTTGTGTTACTATCGCTATGGCAACGGTCGTCCGTTTGTTGGTGCCAGTTACTCGGAGGAACCTGCGGCGACGGAGACTGACTTTGACGGCCCGGATTAGAGCGGTCTCTGAGGGAGGGTGGCAAGCCATCAGGGGCGACGTCGGTTGTGGGAGAGGTAGCGCTGCCGAGGTCTGTTCGCTTCCAGTCTTCCGCCCTCTTTTCAACTCTTCTTCCCTCTTTCGGCCCTCAGGTCTGGTTCCAGAACCGCCGGACCAAGTGGAGGAAGAAACACGCAGCTGAGATGGCCACGGCTAAGAAGAAGCAGGACTCGGAGACCGAGCGACTCAAGGGGGCCTCGGAGAACGAGGAGGAGGACGACGACTACAACAAACCCCTGGACCCCAACTCGGACGACGAGAAGATCACGCAGTTGCTGAAGAAGCACAAGTCGGGCGGCGGCGGCGGCGGCCTCCTGCTGCAAGCGTCGGAGAACGAGGGCTCGTCCTGAGCGCCCGCCGCGCCCGCCCGGCTCCGGGACCGCGGGGGCCGCGCGCGTCGCGCCTTCCCGCCCCTGGGGGCCCGGAGGATCCGGCCCCGCCTGCGGGGGCCCTTTGCTATTTTCTGAGATGTACATATCTATTTTTTTAACCTAGAAGTTGAGGGGTGCGGGGGAGAGACACGGGTTAAGAAGGCAGCCAAGACCAGGAAAGGCACCGCTTAAGTAACGCAACTGAAACTCGCAGCCCGGCCACCCTCCCAGCCCCTGTGGGCCCCCTGTAGCGTCCCCCGCAGCGGGATCGGCCGCCGCGGCTCCCCCTCCCCGCCTTTGCCCCGGAGGGCGGCCGGAGCCGGACGCAGGGAGGTGGTTTTGCAGGGTCTGTAGCCACCGCGCCGGGGACCTCGGAGACACGCGGGCGGGCGGCCGCCACAGATGGGAAGAGGGACGTTTCTCCCCCCAACAAACTGCTGTGCCGACAAAAGTAACCTGTTGAAGGCTCTTTGTAAATAAATCGTGAGTCACACTGACTAGAAGTTACTTTATTGTGAATATTTAAAATGTAAAATGCTTTTTTGAATTTGGTATAAAAAGGTGGACCTCCTCCTTTCTACCCTTCTCCTTTTAAGAGCTATTCAAATCTCACGTTCCCTTTTTATTTTGAATTTGAGGAGCATGGAAAAAAAAAGTTCTCGCCTCCCCTCTCCTTTCGCTCCTCTTCCCGGTTTGGATTTGTTGAATTTCATTCTCCCTTCGTTCTCCTGCTTTTCCCCTTACCATCCCCTGGCTCGGCGCCCAGCGCCCGCCTCTAGGACTCGAAGTAGAAGACGTGGGAGCCAGGGAAGGCCTCAGACCTGCCTCTCTGCTTCTCTCTGAAATTGCACAGTCGTTTGTTGCTATTTATTAGTGATTTAAAGAAAGTACTGGGGAGGGAGGGGCTTCAATAGCTTGTATTTAATTTAACTCCTTTCTGATAAAAATGCGTGTTAAAGTAGATGGTGGGAATTGTTACGACTGCTCTGGGTCAGAAACATAAAAATCCATTTAGTTGCTGTAATTGAATTTGAAGTGTTTTGTATCATAAGAATACTATAGACTGTAAATTGTTTTCTTTTTTAAGCTAATAACGGTGATATATTAGCATCTTTAACCTTTATTAATTTATATAAGGAATTCGGTTTGTAAAGAGAAGAAAACCCCCTTTGCAAGACCAGTTAAATGTAATGCACTTTCTGTTTCAAAGGATAAATCAAATTAAAAAACAGTTTAAAGACGTCTGTTGCCTTGAATGAAAGGGTACAGATCATCTGATCTCATCAGAGATCTCAAATAAAAGTCAAGACCACAAACATTTTTATATTGGTTTCTTGGGTGAAGTAGCTGTTACTCAATTTTTTTTTCAACAGTGGGGTCACATGCTTTCATTCTCTTGGACTGGGAAGATAAAACGTGCAGCCCCATTCAAGGCTTCTTGGAGAGACTTGTCTAGCAGGCTGCTTCTGATGTCTGTGTTGTCTAATTTTTTCCTGATCGCTTTTTCCTTCGGAGGAAGTCCCTGTGGGACTTTGGGAAGATCTCATTTCCATATACCCGAGATAGCTCCGCAGTCAGGCCCTCACTTGCTTAGTTTATAGGCATCAGAGTTCTGTGACTTAGCAGCTCTTCTGTTTGATGCCAACATTTCCTCCTCCCCCAGCTTTTGAGAAGGCAGAAGTTGGTGGAAAGGAAGAAATCCTGATTTTGCTAAGCATTACAACAAAGAAGGATGAATGTTAAGAAGGCATCTTTTAATTGATGCAAAAGCCTTTAATGTTAAGAAAGCAATGTCTAGCTTCTGTGGCTGAATTTGCAAAAAATTTCGGAATCCCAGGGAGAGATCTTTATCACTGTCTTGGAATCTTTTGGTTTTCAGACACTCAGTTATAGGCTCAATGAAATATAGTTATCCCCTTAGCGTTTCAGGTTAATGAGCTTATGTTCAAAGAGAGAAAAATCAATAGAATTTCAGTAGATTCTTCAGGCTAGTACTAGATAAAGAGAGTGTGGATCTGTTTTGTTCCCTTGAAATAAAAAACAGTGCAACAACTTGGGAATAAAATTTATTGAAGAAATTATTGTAGGATACATTCTGGTAATGTAATTTAACAGAAAGAAAGAATGCAAATCTATTCGATTTCCTTTTTCTAGTTTGTGAAGTTTCCAATAATTTTTAACATCTGGGTTTTTGTGGTTTTTAGCAAGATTAATTTGTGTATTTTACAGAGAGACAGCTATTTCAAAAGAGGCTTTGCTGTGCTATGGTGATATAATTTAAATCCTAGTTACAAACTGTAAGAAATCCTTCCCTCCCTCTCTCCCTTCTTCCCTTCCTCCCTCCCTCCCTCCCTTCTTCCCTTCCTCTCTCCCTCCCTCCCTTCCTTCTTTTTATTTTTCTGTGTCCCTTCTCTTTTTCCCTCTCTTTATATAGAAGTGGGGTGCATTGTCAAGTCTGTTATCCTAAAATGTCACTCTATTATTTATTTGCAACAAATGAAAGTCTCTTTTCAGCTTATTAATACTTCTTACTTTCTCCTGCGCCTCTTTCCCTTGAAAATCCAAAGAACTTTTCATTCCTTCTTCCTAAGAAAACAAAATATTATAATTAAAATGCTATTCCTAGAATTTCATTACTAATAGTAGTGGTTATATAATAGCATCGTCTTACAGAACTTGGAACTAAGATTGAAGCTTTTTCTCAAAAAGTAAGAAGGTTTATAGTATTTATTCCAAATCAGAAATGTGGAAAGACACCTCTTCTAATTCCTTGAGGAAGCGTCCTTCTGAGCTCTTCACCTTTACATTTACAGCATCCACAAAATGTGGAAGATGGTGACCTGGCCTCCACCCTGCTGGCAAATGTGCAGAGGCTGCTGTGACCCTCAAACTCACCAGCCCAGCACTGTAGTGCTCTCAGCTGCATGGGGAGCTGCCAGAGTAAGCTCTGGGGCCACGCTGCACTGGCATCCATTCTTTTTTTCCAGTTGACTGCAGCATAACTTGAGGTTTCCAGTTAATTTACTTCCACCTAGGATTCCAGCTCGCCACCAGTTGCAGCTGGCTCCATAAAACTGGGAGTTAGGGAGAAGTGGGTGGGGGCCATCTTGCTTAGATTTCCTTTATCCTGGTTGGTTTGGTTGACTTCCAAGTCCGTGCAACAGGAATGTGAGGAAACACTCTCTACCTTAAAGCAAGGGAGAGTGAGAATCATTTTTCATTTTGGCTTAAAACTTTTATGGCATTAACCAGTTATGAGCATCTGATTAAGGCTGCTGTCCAGTCAGCAGCCTGGCGTCATGATTTAAAAACAGAGAGTAGCAGTAAATGACCTGATAGGCTGCTGCTTTTATTATTATTTTTTTAGTTTTATTGAGATATAATTGACACATATCATTGTATAAGCTGAAGGTGTAAATATAAAGATTTCAAAAATGTATAAATTGTGATTACTACAGTGAGTTTAGGTAACATTTATGACTTCAAATAGCTATTTTCCCCTTGTGAGAAGAACTTTTATTTAGATGTAATCTCTTAGCAACTTTAAAATATGTAATAGAGTATTGTCAACTTAGTCCCCATGCTGTATATTATATTGCCAGATGTTTTGTATCTTTTGACCACCTTTACCTCTCCCTGTCCCTCAATGGACCACTGCTTTTAAAAATGCGTAGGCATTTTCTGTGTCAACATGGAAAACTGAAGGATTAAAAGATAGGATTCTGTGAGTGTAGTGAAAGGAGGGGTAAAGCTGCCTTTCCATTTTATTTTGGAGTTTATGTGTGTGAATGTGTGAGAATGTGTGCTTGTTTTCCTAAAAAGGAAAAGTCAGTGAGATTGGGAAGGGCCAGTAAGTGTCTCTCAGATATTCCACCAGCATTGCAAGCCACAGCTCCTACTTACTATACCCCTAGGCCCCAAAGTCCAAGCTTAGCTCCTCTACTTGGTGATTAACATTCTTTTTGGTTTGCATTTAGAGGATTCTGTAACTTAAAGTTCTATACCTTCCTTTTCAAGCTTGGGGGCACTCTATGCACTTTTCCTTTCCCTGTTTGGGAGGTAGTGGGAAGAGGAGGATCTGAAAATCACTCACTATTTGGAAAGATGTGCATTTAGTCATCACTCAGTGTGTAGGCAGTTTGGATTGGAGGCCAGGTCCTCTTGGAAATATCATACTAAGCAACAGAGCCTGAAGGTGTGTTTGAATACTTTTGGGTTCTAGTATGATGCATGTGAGTATTTATTAGGTCAGCATCAACTTGGGGGGAATCCATACTGTTTTGCCCTTTAAGCCGGCCATCACAGGACACACACACAGACATACACACAGACATACCACACCACACCAAATTCCCCTTGGGAACTGCTAGCACTGAATAGCTTAAAAAGACAGTGACTCCTTTGTTAATCACTGACAGTGGGACCATGTAATAACAAGGGAGGTAAGCAATAGATTTCATCTATAAACTCTATTGAGACTAATTTGAACAGCTTTCTCCACACTAAATTTAACTTCCTGTTATTGCGCAAACAGATACTGACAAAAAGCACTCTTCTCCCCTCCTAGTACAAATTTTTTTTTGAGATTTATTTATTTATGCATACAAGCTGGGGTACAGACCAGAGGTGTGGGGGGTGGGCAGAGGGTTCACCAGAGACAGAGTGGGGAGCAGAACAGGCGGATCTACGGAAACACACTGCTGAGGGGAGCAGCGGGTGAAGCAGGAGAGGTCTTCCATGCCATGTGGGAATCTTCCCCAGCCGACAGCGCCACAGCGCAGCGCCTAACCGCTGCACCACCAGGGAGGCCCCCTCTTAGTACAAAGTTAATAAAAATTCTAGTTCCTCACTACACTTCCTTTATGACAGGAAAGTATATATTTTCTTGCATCCATCACTTATACTTCAAGTTCCACAGAGAAATATATTCTCCCTAACTTAGCCTTTTTTAAGGTCTGAAGAAAACAAGATCTATACCCCTCATTCCTCCCCTTCATCTATTAAATGTAACCCTAGGTGAGGAGTAGAGTGATGGTATGAGTCAGATGACAAAAGAAATGGTGTATTTTCCTGAACCGTAGTCTTTAGTTTCAAGAGATTGGCTTGGGATTGTTTCACAATCTAGAAAATTTATCTGAGAGCCTCTCATCACTCTCCAGTCTTCCTCTTTGATCCAGTCACCCCCAAAGATGAAATAGCTGTATATGTATTATTTATTCTCTAACCTGATCCAGACATTTCCATTGAATGCCACAGTTGAGGTAGTTACAAAGTAGACTATAGTGACTCTATGGTGGCTAATATCAACTGGGGCCTGCCCAGAATTCTGAAATAGAAACCTCACCCAGAGCTGCTATTTTAGCACCTGCTTTGAATGAGGAGAGGCTAATTTGGAGGAGGATACAATCCAAGAAAATGAATCCCTTCCTCATTCTAGAAAAAGAGTTTTTACAACACAATTTAAATGGGTAAGTTTTATCTTTATAGAGGAGCCTCATTGCCTCTCTGTTATTGCCCACATCTACTGTGTCAAAGTCAAAGGAAACACTGAGGTATAATTATCCTCTATCTTTGGCTACTACAAGGGTTATTACATTTATTATAAAAAAATGTATCAGTCATCAGTATATTGTTTGGGATCAATCTGCCTGTACAGACTTTAGAAAGGCCAAGTTTCTAAGAATCCATTGACTTAGTTATTACCAGATTGTCTAGTGTGCTCAGACAAAGGTATTCAACAAATTTCCATGTCCCTAAACTGATCCCCATACCTGGGTCTGTAGTTTGTAGTAATTCCTTTATTACCATGGGCCATTTCATCCTGGAGCTTGAGGCTATGACTCATTTCTTGAAAAAAAAATTGTAACCTTTTGACCCCCTTGAATTTTCCTTCTTTTCTCTCTGTGCTAGAATGTAAGAATTTGCCTAATTTCCTCTCAGGTCATTTGGTCCTAAGTGGATGAGAAGGTCTGAGAAATCTCTTACCTTTTCTGTAATCAGGATATCAGAATGGAGGAATCACACTATCCACTTAGAATTGCAACTCTACCACTGACTGGTGGTGTGATCTTGGTCAAGTAACTCTGCTGCGTATGCCTCAGTTTTTTCATCTGTAAAGTAGAGATAATGATTGTGCCTAATTCATTGAATTGTTGGAGAAATGAACTAATATATATGATATTCTTAGGACAGTGTTTGGCCCATAGAAAGCTGTGGATATCTTAGCTGACACCACCACCACCATCGTCATCAGTTTGGGGTTGCTCCTACCTTGGGCTCTGCTGTCTTGTGCAGGATAACTACTCAGAGAAGATTATGAAAAATGAAAGAGGTAAGAAAAGTAAGAACAAAGGACATTTCTTCAATGGGAACTTTAAAGCTTAACTACCTGTGGTGGCTTTCAAATATTTCCAAAATCCTTTGAGATTATTTTCCTTTAAAAGATGGAGACCAATCCTCCTCTTCTTGGATCTGGCTGTGTTTAGTGACTTGCATCTAATAAGCAGAATTTAGTCATGATATATGATGGGTCATACAAGGCTTTGTCGCTTCCTGCTTGATTCCTCTCCTTGATCACTAGCTGCCACTTTGCCAGGACACTCAAGCAGCCCTATGGAGAGATCCATTTAATGAGGAACTGATGCCCTCTGCCAACAATCAGTTGCAAGGAAATCAGTGACTCTGAAAGCAGATCCTCTAGTCCCAGTTAAGTCTTCACATGACTGCAGCTCTGACCGCCATCTTGACTGAAACGATTGTGAGATCTTGGGGCTGAATCGTCCAGTTCAGTTCTATAGGGCTCTCACCCACAGTAACTGTGAATGATAATCAATGTTTATAGTTTTAAGCTATTTCATTTTGGAGTAATTTGTTACATAGCACAGATAACTAACACAGTATCTACCAAACTTATCTTTGTTCTCTGGATAAAGAGCAGTGCATTGAGAGCAAAGACTCTTAAAAAAGGCATCTTTCATGATTACTTAAACTCATTTAAGAATGCCACCAGAATGGTGCAACGTGCTGTGAAAGAAGCACTGGATAAGTTCATCCAGGCCAGTAACCTGAGCCCTGGTGCTGGCTTCTAGTTCTTGGGGGTTTCTTGACCCCAGGCAAGACCCTTAGCTTCAGAATTTCCATTTATTCCTGTTAAATTTATCTTAACTTTATTTTTTCAAAGATTTATTTTATTTATGCATACCAGAACTGGGGTATAGGCCAGAGGTGGGGGGGGCGGGTAAAGGGAGGCTAGAGGATTCACCAGAGACAGAGTGGGAAGCAGAACAGGTGGATCTACTGAAATACACTGCTGAGGGGAGCAGCAGGCAAGACAGAAGAGGTCTGCTGTGCCATGTGGGTTAGCTCCCTGACTGGGGATTGAACTCATGCTGCAATGGCGATAGTTTGACAGCACTGAGACTTTAATCCCTGCACCACCAGGCCCTAACGTTATCTTAACTTTAATATAAAATTACTGTCTCCCGGGCCTCCCCAGTGGTGCTGTGGTTAGGCACTGCGCTGTAGAGCTGTCAGCAGCAGCAACTTGAGTTGGAAGCCGGGACAGTGAGATTTCCACCTTCCACATGGCGTGGCAGACCTCTCCCGCCTCGCCCGCTGCTCCGCTCAGAAGTGTGTTTCCATCGATCTGCCTGTTCTACTCCCCACTCTGTCTCTAGTGAGCCCTCTCGCTGGCCCACACCTCTGGCCTGTACCCCAGCTTATATGCATAAATAAATTGTTAAAAAAAAGCAAAAACTATTGACTCCCTAAGTTAGTGTGAAATTCAAAAGCAGAGGGTTCACAAAAAATAAAGTAGCACACAAATGTAACAGCTGATGACTGTATTTTTTACTATAGACATACAGTTTGGCTAGGCATGTATATTCGTTGTTTCCCACAAAAGAACCTCAAACATGGAAAGACTCTGGATTTGGCTTTGGATTCTTGTATTATGTGTCTGTCCAGAGAACATGGCCAAAACACGCTTCCAATTTTACTGTGGTTTATTAGATTCTGGGAAATCTAAGGGAAATAAAGGTTCAGGGAAAGAACAAAAAGGCACAAAGGAGAAAAGAGGCCTTGGGTTAGAACTGAAGATATGATTTGCCCCATTTACCTTTCTTTTGATAACTAGGAACATGATTCTGTTCCTAAGAGATAAAAGGTAGAAAGAAGGCAGGAGAAGAAGTAATAGGTGCTGAAGGTGCTGTTGGAATGAAGGAAGGAATGGAGGTAGCAAGCCTCTAGAAAAACAAAGAAAGGTAGCTCTCTGATGTCAGGAGAGCTGGCTGTGGTTCAAGAGGAAAGCTCCACAAACCTTGCTCCTTACAGCATGAGCTTGGGTGTTATTTGCCAATTGGAGCTGATGGTAGAATGTTCTTTTCCCCTGCCTGACTACTTAACTCTGCACAACCCTCCCAATTTAGCAGAAGTGGAGAAGACAGTGTGCCAAGGAAACAATAAAATCAGCAACACTGTTAAAGATGTGGGCTGCATTGCTTCTGGTTTAAGAAGCAATCCTGGTGCCTGCCTAGGCATTTTGTAAAGGGGATTATAAAGAGGAAAGGGACTGTAAAGGCAAATATGAAATCAGCACGTTGTCATTAACCTTCCTAAGACAGAGAGCTACATAGGAGTGGATGGCTGGAAGGGCCCTTGCTTTCAACATACTTAAGGAGACTGTCAGTCAGGAAGCTATGCTGTACCTGGAAAGGATCATGCTGGCTTCTAGGTGGACTGTCTTTCTTTTCTCTGTCCCTCTTCCTCTTTGTTTCCTTCCCTTTTTCTTCTCCTTTTATAGTATAGTGCTGTGTTTTTTCAGCCAGAAGAATGTGCTGGGAGTGGCAACTGCAAGGTCACAGTAGGTGGCATTTTGGACAGAGCTATAACTGTACTTACCTTTGGAAAATGGAAACCCTGAATAGTCAGCTGCAGGGCATAGGGCCACACACATTCCTTGTATTGTTGTATCTCTAGGACATTGCATAGTACGTGCGTGTGTGTGTGCGCGCACATGCGTGCGTGTGCATGTGCATTCTCTTGAAGATTTTAAAGAGCGGAAATTCAGCATTCTCCTGAAGATTTTAAAGAAAATGATGGACCTCTACTCCAGCCCCCTTCCTTTCGCCATGCTGGAGGCAGAGAAATGAGCTCCCAGCTAGCTAGCTCCAACCATACACACTAACTTCTGAAAAGCTGGTGTAAAAAAAAAAAAAGCATATATAGGGAATGTAGTAAATGAGTTCAAGGTAAAGGTTTTCTTTGGGTAAAATGGAAGATTATGTAAGACTAAGTAGTGCATTAATAAATTCAATTATATAAACATTCATTTAACAGCTTACAGCATAGTTACTTTAAAATGAAATCTTCAGCATAATCATTATTAGTAATGTATGTCACTCAGGTGAGGCACATGGGTTATAATAACTTGTGAAGCAACAAATAAGAGTAGGATTTATTGGCCATTGAAAATATTCTTTGCAGTTGAGATCATGTCTGTTTTCCTGATCCCATTGAGGGTCTAAAATACCAACCTTTAATTTTCAGGACATTTTCTTTGGTCAAAAATTTGGGAGAATATAATTTAACACAACTCACTCCTCATGTTTTAGCTGGGGCTTTCAGTTGTTACAAGCTTCTTTTTTTAACACTTGGAAGCGTTTCTCTTGATCAAGCATTGTTTGTCTCAGGTGATTCTCAGTACCTGAAAATTGGGTGTTGCGGAGAACTTTGCATCTTCAAGGACTTGAGTGATGAACTGATTCTTGGAGGTAGTGTGAGGTCTGAGCAGCCGGCAACAGGACCTACCGTGTTGGTGGGCCCCGGATTTAACTGTCACTTAAGAGTATTGGTCAAGGTTTTCTTTAGACCATTCACCTTTCTTTCCCCTAAAACAATAGGGAGTTTAGGAGTTCCTGATCTTTGTTTTCTTTTCCCATTTAGTCTTTGTATTGAAAGCCAATTCGTCAATGACCACTTCTATTTCATCCAAGTTAGAAAACCCTCTCCTCCCTTCCCCCACCCAGAGTGTCATGAACAAATCTTGGCCAAAGAGGCAGGAGAAAAGAATAAGTTCAGACCTCAGGCCTCTTCAATAAGACTGTACAACTAGGGGTCTCCCCAGTGGCGCAGCGGTTGAGCGCTGCGCTGTGGAGCTGTTGGCAGCGGCGACTAGAGTTCGGCGCCCGGCCGGGGAGAATCCCATATGGTGTGGTAGACCTCTCCTGCCTCGCCCGCTGCTCCCCTCAGCAGTGTGTTTCTGATCTGCCTGTTCTGCTCCCTGCTCTGGCTCTGGTGAACCCTCTCGCCGCCCCATGCCTCTGGCCTGTACCCCAGCTTGTATGTATAAATAAAAAATAAATATTAAAAAAAAAGACTGTACAACTAGTAACTCCTACTCCTCTTCCCTCCCTCCTACCCCCCCTCCCCATCCCACCCCAGTTCTCTAGCCCTCCAAAAGAGGTACTCAGCCTTTCACTTGTAACACCTCTATCATTCAACTCCTTTTCTTCAGTACTTCTTGGATAATGCTGGTTTACATCATCAACAGTCACCCCACTGTCCTCCCACCATTCCCTATTGGTAAGGAAGCTTATAAAAGCTCTGTGTAAGGTGCCTGCGCTTTCTTTCTTTTAAAGATTTATTTATTTATGCATACAAACTGGGTGTAGGCCAGAGGTGTGGAGGGTGAGAGGATTCACCAGAGACAGAGTGGGGAGCAGAACAGGCAGATTGACTGAAATACACTGCTGAGGGGAGCAGTGGGTGAGGCAGGAGAGGTCTGCTGCGCCATGTGGGAATCTCCCTGGTCGGTAATCAAACTCATGCTACAGCGGCTCTGGCTAGCTTCGCAGTTTTGCGACTCAACCCTTTGCGCCATCAGGGAGGCCCTGCCTGCACTTTCTTTATGGAAATCCGGGCATCTCTTACTGCAGGAGAGGTAGAGTGATCCGCGGGGTGTCAGTTCTGCCTTACTTATTTTACCCTGTCCTATTGGGTTGGGGAGAACACTCGCTTCCCTCTAAAGGTTGTTTCCCAGATCTCTCTCTCAGATTTTGGCACATACGAACTCCCTTAAAAAAGCGAGCTCTGTATAAAAGCAGAGAATGAGAGAATTGGGATTCCGCAAGGGATAAAGGCGGACAACACTAGAGTGAAAGATACACCGGACTGGGACAACTATTCCTAAGGGAAAAGTTTGGAATGTGCTCTGCGGTTCCACTTAGAGGCAGGGGCTGAAAGAGTCTCCCGGATGCGATGCCTGGAGAGGCTGTGTCTGGGCGGGATCTCCCAGAACCAGGTGAGGTGAGAAGGGAAGCCCGGAAGCACGTGCAGGCCGGGAGCTCTTGGACGTCTTCTCGTTCAAAATGTCCTGGAAAGAAAAGATGGGGAGTTTGGCGGCCTGAAGCTTCCTTTGATCTCATCACACAGACCGAGATCAATGACACAAATCGGAATTCACCTCGTTTAAATGGGAAAACTGTTTAAAATAAAGCGCTTTTTACCTGAGTCATTCTCATTTGCTCCGAAAAGGGTTTGCCAACGGGGAATCCTATACACGGACTACTCTCTTTCCAGTCTGCACTTGCAGTGTGCCTGAGTCCACGGTGCTAGAGCATGCTTGCATGGTGGATGTAACGGTGGTGCTCGCTGCATGGGTGATTGGGGTCTAAGGCGATTATAATCCACTGGATGGGTTTTCTTCGAAAGTTTGGTTACTGAAGGCTGAGAGCCCAGAGGGCGACTCACGGTGGCGGTTGCCTTTAGGAACTTCCCATTCAGGAAGCACATAGTTTGCAGATTAGGATCACTCCAGGTCACCCTGAAGCAGGAAAGGGCACCCATGGCCGCTCCTTCCCTAGTCCAGCTGCCCTTTCCTTTAGAGACCCCTTCGCTATAGAGGGTCATTTCCTCTGCGGCCCTCACTGTTTGAGTCGAACTCAAATTCAGTCACTGGACAGCGGGTCTTAGGGCACTCGTCTCTGTACGTCACCAATCTCTCCATTCCACGTTCTCCGCCTTCTTTAGAGGATTAGAAAGCCCAGGAGCGTTTCAAAATGTGGGGCACGGTGCTTCCCTCCCTGGACTCTGTTCTATCTTTTGTAAAATTTTTCCGCCGAAGGAAGTCCGTTTGGGATTCAGGACATTGGTCACTACAGCTAATGTCTGTTCTCTTACGCGGGGACCCTGTCCTCGGATCCAGGGTCTTTAGCGGACCCCATGGCCTCAGCCCCCACTGTTAGGATCTTTCGCAGCCATCCACTGTGCAAAGCCATCAGAAGTCCCTCCCAAAAGACAGCTTTCCCCCCAAAGTAAGGAGGCCTCACCGAATCCTTCAGCGCCCATCCTAGTGCCCTGTTCTCTGGATACCGTTGTTAATCCAGAGTCGTGCCCCAAGAACCCCCAACTCCTCACCTCGCCTAGACACGTGACCGCGTGGCTCAGCAGAGAAGCGGAAACCACTGGTCTAGGGCAGAGCGGAGCAGGGTAAGCTCCCCTTTCCATCCGTAGCGTGTCCGCCAGTTTTAGCCTGATTTCCAAGGCCACAGGCTCAGCCAATGATGCCCACGCACCTGCGCTGCGCACAGCGGCTTGAGTGCGCCCTCTGCAGGCCGGGCAGACGGCTCAGGTCTGGATTCTGGTTGCTCCCACACAAGTCTGGTGGACTGGCCCCCCACCCCGCCCCTAGACCGACTACACCTTAGCGTACCGCAGGTCCAGCCCGGAGCTCAGTAACCGTTCCCTCCTTGGCCTGGGGTTATTTCGAGCCTCCTCTGAAATGTTCTGAGTGCTGCATCTTTGCCACTCCCCGCCCCAGAATGGGTTCCGCTCCTGGGACCTCGAAGGTCGAAGAGCGGCAGCAGATGCAGGGTCTGGAAATTCGTGGACAAGGGCAGGCCCTCTTCCTTGGGCACGCCCTCTTCCTTGGGCACCTCCGCACTCGCCATCCCCGCGCGCTCCGCTTATTTCCATAGACTAGTTTCCGGTAGTCCCTATCCCCTGCTCAGCCACTGCGGTGAAACCGTGACGGCAATCACAGCTAGGCTCCACCTCGCCACTTTAAAACAGCTATCAAAGGATACATTTAGAGCCGTGCGTGCGCACATGTGCGTATACAATCACACACGCATCCACACACTTGAGTTCCCCCTGCCTGTTCGCCCCTTCTTTGTACCTCTCCCTGCGCCCCCCGCAGCTCCCACCAGGTATGTTCTAGAACAGATATAGGTTGCTAGCGCCGTCCACCAGCTGTCCGAACATCAGTTACAAATCTCCGCCAGGGACGAAAACATCTGTTCAGGCAGAGGCTGGGAAGCCGAAGCGGCGGGTGTCGCGCTGCGGGACGCACCACCCTCAGAGCCCAGGGGAGAAGGCCCCTGCCCGTAGCAAATGATTTTCGAGATCGCAGGTACCTCTAGCCGCGAGGGCGTTCCGCAGTCTCTCACGATCTGTTTTATTCGCTCCGACCTTTGTTCCTTCCCTATCCTCAGCTAGTCTTTTGGTGAGGCTTCCCTCCTCCACTCTTTTTGTGCGCTCGAGGTAAAGGTTTGCATCCGCGCCCTTGAGTTCTCCCTCAGGGTGCGGGTGACGGTGCTCTAAAGGGGAGCTGCGGGTGGGGCGCTGCTCGGCACCCGCAGCTCGGAAGCCCGGTGAGCGAGAGCATTTGATCAGTCTCTCCAAAAACAGAGGGAGAGAAGGCAGTGCCACCTTCGGTTACAAAGAAATTTTATGTTGTTCCTTTACATTTGACTAGGTAGTACATGCACAGGTGAAAAAAAATCAAACAGGATATGAGAATGCACATACAGGCCGTTATTTGACTATACCCTCTTGGATGTTTTATCAAAGGAGTGTCTGAGTTCTTGGATCTCTGGGTTCAGAGGGACCCCGTGAGTCCGTGTGCCCCCAGACCTGGGCGTAGTGCTTCCTAAGTCACCCACATCTGCTGACAATTTCTTTCTCAGTAATTTCTCATCGTTTCTGCTCAGCAGTTCGCGTAGCGGCTCCCGTGAGAAAAGCGGCCTTTCCTGTCGGGTTGTAGTTGAGCGTAGCCAGCCCTCTGTGACTTCCCAAGTGAGGACTTCTGGCATCAAACGCTCATTATTGACTACCTTGATGTTTAATGTGGATGGAGTAGATGGGGGAGGGGCTGGCTTCATTTTTCTTTTCCTTGATTCCATTCACAGTTAACGTTACTAATAGTTAATAAAGTGTAGTTTGCGGCCGTAATATAAGGATAGGGTGGTCTCAATAAATGTCACAAGATACAAGACAAAAAAGTACCCTCCAACTGTCTGTGGGACTATATTGCTCCAAGTTTTGGCTATGGATGCACTAAAATAACCTGTTAACACACGCCAAAGTGCATCCCTATAATAACCTCCTCAATCATTTATTAAAAGTCGTGTCAAGCGGGCCTGTATAATTCATCTCTATGCAAATACATCAATGTCAGGCCATTAGTGTATTGCTCAGGTTTTTATTAAAGTGCATTCTTTTTAATTCAGCCCCGTAAAATACGAGCCCCATTGCTCAAGAATTATAGCAACTATTAGAGTAACATATGGGCAACATGCACTCAGAAAATAAAAACCAACAGATAAAGTGGCAGGGTCACATCGCAGGAGCAAACACTTAACAAAATGGCAGTGGGGTAATAGATTTTTCTCCCAGGGCCTTTGGCTAGAGAGGGTGTCATGGGCATCCACATCTTGGAAAAGGTGAGAGGCTGTAAGTTACTCTGTCCCGTCCCAAGACCCAAGCCCAGAACCAGTCCCATATCGACATCCTGACATCCTTCGAGTTGGGAGAGGGGAACCCTATCTGACTTCCATCTTTCAGTCTAGGAATTTCCAACATTCACCAGTGTAGGTCTTATGGTCCAAACTATTCCCATTCAATGTCTATCCCTCCCTCTTCCTCCCCTTCTCCCTCTCTCTGTCCTCTTCACCCTTCCCCACCTGTCTTGAAGGCCGTTTCTCCTGTCAGTTCAGACTAACCCAACTCCGAGCCTTACTTACCACGCTTAAGTTACTTTCCGAGAAGCTCCTTCCTCCGGGTCAGAAGATTGAGAGTGGTCAGGCCCAGGCAGGCCCCCATTCGCTAGCAAATTTTCTTAGCCAGTGTGGAAGCCTGGGGAAAAACTTTCTGTTGAAACCATTAATAACATCTCCGTTTAGCGCTCAACTCGGAAGAAAAGGAACTGCCCTCCAACCCCCTTTCCCCACCTCGCTATTCTGCAATTGAGGTCCGGGTCGGGCGTGGGGGCGCTGTGCGATGCCCCCCATCCCTTCACTTAGACCAGGTTGGAGGTGGAAGGGGGATAGAGGGATAGAGGGGGAGGGGGGACACTTGAGGGGAGTGGGGAGAGGGAGAGAGAGAGAGAGAGAGAGAGAGAGAGAGAGAGAGAGAGAGAGAGAGAGAGAGAGAGAGAGAGAGGACTGATCTTGAAACGACTGCTGACAAATCCACTGGAGAGCCAGCAGCATCAAATTCAGTTTTTTATTTTTAATTGCCATTAGAACAATCAATTTCCAGAGGCTTAAAAATAAACCTCAAATCCAAAACACAACAGAGCCCTCACAGAGAAATAGAGAGAAAAGGGGAAAATAACTCCTAAGAACAATTTTCCAGATTTAATGAGAGTCGCCCACATCCTCATCACCCCAGCATGGTAATTGAGCAGATCTATTAACTTGTTACACTAGATTTGTTTAAAGAGACTATTACACAGTCATTTAATCAATTTGTTACACTGGAGGTCCTGACTTATGAGACACTTGCCTTATGATTCCTTAATGACTGAATTAATTTGTTTTAATAAAACCAACATTGTGTACAAGAACATTTCTAGAAATGTAATTTTGGAGACAGAACAGTCCAATGCTTCATCTGATTAGGTCCTTTCTATGGTTTATCAAAGTCTGTAGTTTCTGACATAGCTGCTTGTATGGAGTATTTTTCTTTTTTATAGCGCCATTAATTTAATATGGATCATTAGTTCTTTATACACATGCATGTTCTGACAAATGTACCCAATGAATAATGCAGCTAATGTGCTTAGGCCCAAATGCATCACATCATAAACAGAGACCTCTGCAAAAATAACAACAATAAAATAAAACATCACCCCGAGTAACCATGGGCATCAACAGGGTAGCATTCTGTTTATACTAAAGTCTCATTTTACAGAGTAGGACTTGTTTGGTACCAGGATTTATACCAGCATAACCAACTTGGTCTGACTATGTAGTGAACACAAATAGATTTATGGTGAATTAAGGTTGTCTTGAAGAGTACATGCAGGACAAGAAAATCGGTTTTGCTCTTGATGGAAACTGACGTGTGTAGAATAAAATGTAAATAAACAGAAAGTCCCCAAGAAAAGGGACTTGATGTTATTGATTATGTAAAATAATTAGGACGTTACAAATGATAATGCACTACAAATAGTTGGCATTTATGGCTTGATATTTTTTCAGGTTGTGAAACACCACTTGAAAAATGGGGCATGATTTGAGGGGCAATACAAAAATTAATAATGGAGGGATTGGAATGACCAACTTGTAACCGATAACTGATATAAATGATAACTGAATGAGCCGGCTGCAGAGGTAAACATTTGAGCTTAGAGGAATATAAGGCAGAGTGATGGCCCTACATGATCACTCGAGGCATAAAAGTGCTTCTGCATAATGTGGGTAACTACACACAGAAGTCAAATATTGACTAAATAGCTTAACAATTATTACAGGGGAGAGGGAAAAGCTGGATATATTTTCAATAACAGGCTGCCTTGGAAATCTTTCTTAACAATTCTGGACAGGCATGCGTTTGATATTAATTTCATTTTGAATCAAGTCTCTGGACTGCACATGTATTAACAGTATATTTGAATGTCTTCATGCCCTCCTTTAGAGGTACTTTTGAAATGGAAATGGACATTAAGTTGATGAATAGAATTTGTAAATAAAAAGATATGGCTACATCTGCTGTTATCAAGAGTAATTATGATTATTACATAGCAGTGAAACTGAGTTTAGAGTTAGAAGAACAGAAAGAAAATTGCTATGCAAATAGTCTGAAAATAAGAAGCACCCACCAAAATTTCAGCGAGGTACACAAGTCAGAGGTGGTTGTATTTAATGATTTTGGTTAAGAATTTAATGTTTTTCATGGTTGGAATTGTTTTAGCAACTGATCTTCTCACATACTTCTGTTGTTAAAACAGGTTATTTCTGAGTCATTTACCCTAAAGTTTGTAGATAATATAGATGTTACTAGGGTTTTGGTTCTTGATGCTTAAACATTCACCAATGTGCATTTTAGAGTTTTTAGAAATCATACAATTTTATAGTTTTGACATATCTACAGGCTACATTTATCTTTTCCCTTTCACTATAGCTCAGTGATTTTTCTGCCTGAGACAGGAATGTTTATGATGATAAATCAGTGATGTTTAATTAGATTCATCTTTACTTTATTTTAATGTTAGTCAGAAATGTATTTCTTTAGTTTATAAAAATGAATAATTTAGTCATTTTTGTGGTATAAAATAAGTGGCATGAGACCAAAAATCAATGTTGGATCCTTTTTGGAATTTTTTGAATCATTCTAAATTCATTATGTAATGTCTTACCTTCTAACATTGACAAATACATTTTATGCATTTTTTTCTTATTTGTACATAGCAAAGGTAAAATATATTTGCTATTTATTACAAAGTAAATGAATTTGACCTTTTGCCCGTTTTACCAGATGCTATTTCTGATCATCCCAAAAAGCCTGTTTAAAGAAAACACAAAAAGCAGCTGAGGTCACAAGACCAGCTCAAGGTCATTTTTAACACTGGCAAAAGGTTAATTAGATCACTACATTAAAATGGGAATAGACTTTTACTAAACTTCATCTAAATAAGCATGGATAAGTTTGTACTTTTCCTTTTAAGTTTCTTTAGAAATTCTAGCTCATTTCTTAATATGATAAAAATAACTCTTTGTTTAAAATTCTGCCTTTTTCAAATTTTAGTATTTGCCATTAATTGGGTGCTTCCTATGTGCCAGGCACTGTGTAACATACTATATTCATATTTTATCATAGCTTATACATTTTACATCATCTCATGTAATCTTTTCAATAAACGTATGAAGCAGATGCTGTCGCCATCATCATCATCATCATCATCATCATCATCATCATCATCATCCCCATTTTATGAATGAGGATAGCAAGGCTCAGAGAGTTTGCTTTCTTTTTTTTCTTTTTTTTTTTTTGCATTTTTTTCTTAAGATTTATTTATTTATGCATACAAGAGCTGGGGTGTAGGCCAGACATGCAGGGGGGGAGGGGCGAGAGGATTCACCAGAGACAGAGTGGGGAGCAGAACAGGTAGATCTACTGAAATACACTGCTGAGGGGAGCAGTGGGCCAGACAGGAGAGGTCTGCTGCGCCATGTGGGAAGCTCCCTGGCTGGGGATTGAACTTGATCTTCAGTGGCTGCAATAGCATCATAGTGCTGAGACTTAACCCCTTGCACCACCAGGGAGGCCCCACGCTTTTTTTTCTTTTCTTTTTTTTTTTTAAAGATGGGGCAGTGCAGCCCTCATTTTTTTTTTGGCGGTGAGAGGGTTCACCAGAGACAGAGTGGGGAGCAGAACAGGCAGATCAGAAATACACTGCTGAGGGGAGCAGTGGGCGAGGCAGGAGAAGAGGTCTGCCGCACCATGTGGGATCCTCCCCGGCTGGGCGTCGAACCCTCATTGTGCGCTGCCGACAGCTCCACAGCGCAGCTCCCAACCGCTGCGCCACCAGGGAGGCCCCACGCTTTTTTTTCTTGATGAAAATTAACAGAAGTATTAATCTGGATTCAAATGCAGGCTTCTAAACTCAATGGCTATACCTTGTTGCTGTCATGAACAGTTTACAGATCATTTTAAACCATAGGTTTTCTGGTCTTAATCTGCAGCTATTGTCATTTGTATAATTTCACATGCTAGAAGGAGAGGACTGTTTTGATTTTAAGAACAATGAACTTTTGTTCTTCCCTCACATAACCCTTTAATAAACAAGTATTGAGTGTGATGAGAAATCAGTTTTGTTTAATTAAAACTGCCTCACAGTGTGTATTACAGGAACACCACTGATGTAAAAGGCCTGCCTGAACTCTACTATGAGGAATTTCTTTTTGGTAACTGAATGAATGTTAGAGTAGATCACAGGATGCCTGGGAAAAGTAATTTACTAAACAATTTCTCCTGACTCCTGAAAAAAAAGATTTGTTGTCTCTGAGGAACAGTTTCTAGAGGGCTCTGTCACTCCTGGAGAGAATTTTTCCCCAGCAAATTGATTGGTTGACTGTTCCATCATATTAGCTCACATGGTACCTCCAAGACAAAACCTTGAGGGGGTACCTTTCAATGTGATTTAGGAACACTTAGACATTTTCAGATAAGTATTTTGCTTTAGAGTTACTTTTTTTGGTCACTAGGAGGATTTGTTATTTAGATCACAAATCGCAGCACTGTGTTATTTTCTTTTTGTTTTAGCTGGTTATTAATTTGCTTACCCATACAGGATGGATGGAATCATTACTGAAGGGAAAATATACATTCTGCTCAAGTTCCTTCCTTCCTCCAGATTATTTTCCTGCCTGGCTTCTGAAGTGCTTCCTGGGACACTTGTAGGCTACAGATTGTAGAGACAGTCTTCGATAGTTATAATGAATTAGAAACACACTTAGAAGAGTTAGAAATAGGAGCATTTATATTTTCAAGATGCTCAATATTCAGTGTGCATTGTGGAAGACTTTTTGGTGGAACGAATGTGGGCTTGTGGGCAGTGGAAGTTTCCAGTTTTGCCTTTCCCTTCTTTGGAGCTGTGACGCTGGACACCCTCTGGGACAGGAAAAGTAAGGTATCTTTTAAGAGAAGACCACCAAAGCCAGACACATAAATAACTGAATGTCAGGGCCCAATATGGACTTACCTTTTTTTCTTTTATGAATGACAATTAATGTAATAAATATATTCAGCACTCAGATTCTGGAATTATCATGGCTTCTAACATAGGACTTAATTTTTCATGTATATTATACATGATAAAACCTAAAATTTAAAGTCCTACCATATGAAATTTGTGGTCTCTCAAACACTGCCATCAGCTGAAGATCTCAACTCCAAACTGGATCTGAAACCCGGAGAGATAGCAAGTCCCATTTGTAAGTTTCCATGTGTCCAGACTCACTTTAAGTGGTCTGGCAAGCACTCTTGGTCACCTTTGGCACACTGGCTCCCTCGGTTTAGGTGAGCCCTAAGACAAGATGCTCCAACTGTGAGCTCTGGTCAAATTACAAGACACAACTTGCCGCTAGGAGTGGATCTGAGTTCCTTTCTTGGTTTTCTCCTGGTTCTACTTTAGGGTATAGAACTATTCTTTGGCCTTTCTTATGGGTCTCTTATGAGGCACTATTCTTTCAATCTTCAGACTGTACTGAGGCTCCAGACTACACATGAAAATGTAACACTTTCCAGCTTTATGCCTTAGGGTACAACCAAATTAAGTGATAATTTGTAATATGCCTACAGTAATTCTTGGCACAAAGTAAGGACAGAATAATTGGCGGCTGTTATTATTATTAATGTTAGCATTACTGTGACTATTCCTGTTATTTTTTAGCTTTATTGAGATATGATTGGCACATAACATTGTGTAAGTTTAAGGTGTACAATGTGATGATTTCATGCACATATAAGTGTGAAATGGTCACCACCATAAGAGTAGTGATCACATACAACCTTCACCTTATCAGTTTTTGGTTGTTATGGTAAGAACATTCAAGAACATTCAAGATCTACTCTCAGCAGTTTTCAAGTATTCACTACAAAATTATTAGCTGTAATCACCACATAATGATGTGCATGAGCTGCTCAGAACTAATTCATCTTTAGCTGCAAGTTTGTATCCTTTGACTATCAGCCTTCTATTTCTACACTGACCAGTCTGCGGTAACCACCCATCTAGTCTGTGTTTAAATTTGAACTTTTTAGACTCACATGTAAATAAGATCATACAGTAGCTTTATTTCTCTTTCTCACTTTGTCTTAGTATAAGCTCCCCCAGGTCCTATCTATGTTGTTGCAAATGTCAGATTTATTTTATTTGTGCATACAAGCTGGGGTGCAGGCTAGAGGTATGGGGGGGGGCTGTGAGAGGGTTCACCATAGACAGAGTGGGGAGCAGAACAGGCACATTGACTGAAATAACACTGCTGACAGGAGCAGTGGGCAAAACATGAGAGGTCTACTGTGCCATGTGGGAAGCTCCCTGGCCGGGTAACAAACTTGTGCTACAGTGGCTCTGGATAGCGTCATGATGCTGCGACTTAACCCGTTGCGCCACCAGGGAGGCCCTTCCATACTGTTTTTCATAGTGACTATACCAATTTACAATTACTGTACCAATTTACATTCCTATCAACAATGCACAAGTGTTCCACATCTTTGTCAATGTCTGTTACTTCTTTTTTGATAACCATTTTCGCTGGGGTGATGTGATATCTTACGGGGGTTTTGATTTGCATTTCTCTGATGATTAACGATGTTGAACATCTTCTGATATATCTGTTGGCCACTTGTATGTCTTCTTTAGAAAAATATCTAT
The DNA here is from genome assembly GCA_004024925.1 of Scalopus aquaticus. Classification (NCBI taxonomy): domain Eukaryota; kingdom Metazoa; phylum Chordata; class Mammalia; order Eulipotyphla; family Talpidae; genus Scalopus; species Scalopus aquaticus. The sequence goes on along the minus strand of PVIJ01005817.1, from coordinate 68,730 downwards.
TCAGAACCTCTGCCCATTTTAAAATGGATTATTTCTATTTTTGCCATTGAGTTGTATGAGTTTAGTATTACTGTTTGAAAAACCAGGTTGTAATAAGAACAATATCATAACGAGCTTAATCAGTTCAAATCTTGGGAATGATTTCCGAATTTCTGAGGTGCTTTGCTCTGAGTACAGTGCAATGATTGACATTTTATATTTGGTACTCCACAGAAGCAATAGTCGGTTTCAAGATGAGTCTTCTCCCAACTCCTTTTATAGGATAGCAATAAACATGGCTGTATCTCATTAAATTTAATGAGCCTTCATAAAATAACCATTACATTCTGAAGGTAATGAAAGAATAGCTTTGATGGTTAGTAAATAAACTACCAAGGGCAGTTTCAACACATCTAGGACGGCACGGGGGATGTGACATCAGGACGACGCCTTGGCTTTCATGTGATAAGACCAAGACAGCGTCTACCTACCTTAACTGTTTGAAAGTTCACGGGAAACAAAATTCCTTTTGACCGGCTGTTCCTAGCTATGCCTTGTTTGTGAGATGTGATTACATTGATTGGCTTAAAAACCCGCTACAGGATTTAATGTATATCATGTCACTGATATTGAATTTGAATACAATCGGAGTAGCTTAGACTAAATAATTTATCTTATAAACATAGAGGTAGAGCAGATTGAATAGAGTATGCAAATTTATGTTAATAGCACTACAAATTCAGACTGTTCTGATCCAAGAGCCTTGGTACTTTATAAACAGGGCTGTAGCACTGTAAATCAGGAGTTATTAACTTGTGGTCTATGGCCCAGTAAGGTCCTGAATTTCTATGCAAAAATGCAAGTGTGTATATTTTTCCAGAGACAGGGTCCCATGGCTTTCATTATATTTTCAAAGGAGTTCACCTCCAAAATAGTCTAAGAACCACAACATAGTATGGATAGTCATATTAATCAAATTATATTTATATGTTTTGCCTTTCAGAAAGTATTACTTAATTAAAATAAAAACATGCTTCTTAATTATGATCCTGCTAGTAATTTTTGAGTTTTAAATGAAATCCTTTAATTTCCTTTGTAGATCTATAGATTAAAAAAAAATCTTACTCTTTCATATACAGGAATTTTCCCGCATTGCTTTCCACCCCAGACTTCTCTTTTTTTGCTGTTGTTTTAATTATCAATTTTTATTTCTTGAGGTCACTTTTGATCCTAAGCCACTGAAGGCTTTACTGAAATGAAATGGGTTTGCAAAAAGACTGAAAATGAACAAGAAAAATGAATCTACAAAGGCAATTCTTTCTTCTGCTATGCTTTCTTCTTCCTAATGTCTTTTTTATCTGGATTATAAACTTTCTGAATTACTCTAATAATAATTCCAATATTTCTGATTAACAAATTAAGCAGGAACACTTACATGCTTAGATTACACCTATGAAATAGAGCATGTATAAGATAGTTTTGCAGCTATGTAGAATGAGATCCAAAGAAATGTAAAGAAGTTTTTATAGCCAGGTCTCCATAGGCAAAGAAAGAGTAAGGGGTTCAGATTGGAAATGATCTTCAACATTACTGCATCATTAATTATTTACCAAATTAAAAAAGACTGAGCTAGAACGCAAGTCTAAACTTCAACCTGTAGTATATTTATGGCACCATATCATCAGAGGCAATTAGATGTGTATTCGAGATCAAAGTAAGCACAGATCTCAAAATTCAAAGATAATTTCCAATTAGACTGGTTCTTTTTCTCCTATCATTGTGCACACATGCACATACACACACACAAATATAAATATGTAGAAATTCAATTGTGTAAAGTGCTATTTATATGTAAAGTGAATTATTTCCTTTGCTTGGATCCCAACAAACATCTGTATAAGCAAGATTATCTTTTTATTTGACAATACCTAATCACCCTCAACATGAAGGATTTGGGATCAGGATACCCTGACAGCATTAGAGTGTTAGTGGAATTGGGTACCTTTTTTTTTTTTTTGAAATGATAAAATGAGGGACATACCAGGAGGACAGAGTATCTATATAAATAGTCTTTTTATTTCATCACTTTGGGATATGTAGCATCTGAAATAGGTGGCTGTCTGGCCTTCCACTGATGGCTAGATGGTATTACTTTATTTTAAATTAAAAAAAAATTTTAAAAATCCTGAGCATTTTTAGGATTATTATTATTATTATTTTGTATTGTTATTTGTATCTTTTACATTATTGTGTATTCCCCTTGGGTAACCCACCCCGATTCACCCGTGACCCATCACCATAGTCCCTTGTGCTCTTTTCTACCCTTTTCTGAGCCCTTATGCGCCCCCTCCCTCGTTAAGTGTCTCTCTCTTGTTTGGTTCCCCTAACTTTAGACAATGTGTATGAAAGCATTTAGAGACTATATATCTCTTAACAAACAAGGTTTTTACACACTGATATGGAAAAGAGATTTCTTTTCTCAAATAAACAAATGTCAAAGAAACATATTTATGTGAAAATTAGTAGAGCCCTCTTAGTAACATTCCAAATCCTTGAACCTAAGGATTTTAGAATTTTTTAGGAATAATCCCATCTTCTTTTACTTTTATGTAGCTTCTAATGAGAAATTCACCTGGGATCTCTGACAGTAGGGGCATTGGCTCAGCTGAAGGATCACAATAGCCACACTGGGTGCCATTTGGAAAATTGTTCAGATGCTTCTCTGTGACTTGGACCTGTTTTATGAAGCTGTTGGACACATTTCAGTAAATCTTTAATCCTTTAGTCTCTAGTCGACTCCTGACCTGCTGAAGAGGGCCCTATGTTAAAGCAGTACATTCATGAACTTTTAAATAACTTGACTCTGTGGGACAGTTCTAGAGTCCCAGGACACACCTTGATTATTGTATTAGTCATTGGAATATAAAGATAAGAATAGTTTTCTGTGTTCGTCTTCTCTAAGAATTCTAATTATTTTCTGGCAGAAATTCCCTGAAACTTTTGCAGAACAAAAATTTCAGGAGCTGCTCAGAGGCCAGAAGGGTGTTCTTACTACTTACTGGATGAGAAACTAGTTTTCTATTCCTTCCTTCTTTTTAGGAATGTAAAGCAGAGGGAGAAAAGGGGAAAATGGGGGGGGGGTTTGTTAATCAGGAGGGATATATTAAGATATTTTAAAATATGTTCCTGTTATAATTTTAGGGCAATTCTAGAGTTTTTTTGTTTGTTTTGCAATATTTTCAAATGGTCCAATACCATGTGCAGAGGAGGTGACTGCCTGAAATAGTAGGTTGCTTGAGTTATTTATTTTAAGGAGAAAGGAGAGACCAAAGAGAATTTCCCCTACCCTTTCTCCCAGTAGAAATAGACCAGCACCCTTGCAATACAAGAATCATAAACTAGCTCATGGAAGAGGAGTTTTCATGAAGTCTTTTCAGCTCCTCTCTATTATCTAAAGGATAATCCTAAAGGTTAGTTCTGTCCTGCCAATAAAAATTTCCCCTCAGTATTTCCATTTTTTAAAAATTTCTTTTCAGTCTTTGGAAGTAGACACAGATGTGAATCCGTTCACAAACACAGATTCACATTAACACCAGAAAGCAGAAACATGGGAAAACAGCGAAGGACCTTAATAGTGAACTACTGTGTGTGCCCTGCAAACTATTACTTACATATAAAATAATTATCATTATTTTATTGTCCCATGGTTGTAATTTTTGTTGCATTATAAATATCGCAGATCCAATTTTTTTCTACTACCACAGCAGTTTCTGAAGACATGTAAACCCATATTGTTATTACTCTCTAATCTAGTTGGGGTGATGAAATAGTGCCAAAACTCTCATTGCAATTTCATTAGCATATTCATGAGTCGCACTTTTGCAGTGTTGCAGAAACAACACAAATTGGTTTGTGGATTGTGAACTCCCCCTTCTTCTCCTCTCCAGAAGCACAGACTGTGGATTAGCAAATCAAGTTGGCCCACAAACTTCTGACAGTAAATTGTGTAAGTTTTCTACTCTAGCCTTTATTTCCATATCTATGAGTCTTCTTTAATGCAGTGCTAAATGAATGGACACATAGTCCAATAGCATAGCATGAATTGGAGTGATGTGAAAAAGTGGACATTCTGGATAAGACAGATGAAATTGTCCGGTTAGGAGAGACTATTTATTTTTTGGTCATTGTTCATGTCCTCCCTCTCTTCTTATCTCCCTTCCTTCCTTCTTTTTCACTGGGTGAAGTGTGCATTTGTAGTTTGAAGGAAACTAGTTCACAGTTCATCAAGCCACTTTTCTCCCCTCCTCCCAGCACAGCTAGACCAGGTGTTTTAGCCTCCCTTACATTTAGATGTAACCACAAAACAGAGTTCATGCCAGTGGGATGAGGAGGGAAGTGACACATTAATCTCTTCTAAGTGTGACCCATAAACACATTCTCTGTGATGTTTCATTCTTCCTCTAGCTCCATCTATTGGTGGGTTGTTTACCCTGAGGGCAACTGTGGCAACTAATAGTTGAAGATGACAGATTTCAGCTTCCTGGGCACCCTGTAAGGCTGCATGAAGGTTGTGTTCTTTATTTCTCCCTAATCCTTAAATGAGAACTTAAACAACAACTTCCTGAGATTTTAAATTTTAAATTTTATCTGTTAACACAGTTAACGCAGTTAGCATTAGCATTATTTTAACTAATTCAAAGATATCTTTACTATCCAGATCACGTTTTCTGCTTAAGAACTTGGTTACTATTATTTAAATTTTTATTTGATAGGAGAAATGTAACTTGAAGGATTAAAATATAATCCATTTAATATAGTCTCTTACTTTGGTTATATCTTTTGACTTTCTTCGTGACACAGTTTTGCTAATTACCCTGAGGGGACATTATACGATTAAATAAACCCAGTTTTTCAATCTCTTATAGCAAACTAATCATTGAAAGCAATATTTGTGAACACGTTCAAGTGGTAGATAAGACACTGAAGCCCACCTATCAGTTAATTAGAAAACTAGCAATGTCAACTTTGCTCAGTAACTAACATATTTCAGAAGTTAAATACTTTAAAGCTTATATAGCACTTTTGGCTTTTCAAAAACACTTCCACATACTAGTGTACAGTGTGATGTATCTCACTGCTTTGAAAGATTTAAATAAGAAGTTCTTTTGAAGATGAAACATACACTTTTAAATGAAAAGTATGTATCACAGTAACAACAACAAAATCATCAAATGTTGCTAACACATGGAAAAATGTGTCTTCGAACCTTAGCAAACAGCGAGGGAAAGTGACTCAAGGGCACTAGCTCTCCTTTGCTGACTTTATGTTAGGTTGTTACAGTACTTTCAGAAAATGTGACATCGTTTGGGTTTTGTGTAAATAGTGTAAATAGGTGAGGAATACTGAGGTACAAGAAAAAATTCACTGAAACTACAAGAGTAGATAATCAGGGTCAGGGATAGTACTAGAGCACAACAGAGGACTTTTTCTAGCTTATTTGAGAGGCAGTGTAGAAATCAGCGTGAAACTTAAATAGTCGCAAAATCTCTTTGCTATCTCTGGAGTGGCAGGAAGGCATAGAGCAGGTTCTCTGTGATCTAGGCAGATGGGTAAAGGAGGAGTCCCGGAGCCCTCGGTGGCTTTTTAATGATTTTAATATTTTCTACAGAAATTGTAGAGAGGCAACCAGGTGCAGGGCAGGCAGGGGGGTGGAGGGACCAGGAGGCTGGCAGGCCTCCTAGCCCTAGGTGAATCTTTGCTCTCTCTCTGGGCTCTCTGGAGTTCTCTCGTGGTCTCTCTTCTGCACCCTGCCACATGGCCCTTTGCCGCCGCACTCTGGTCTCTTATAGCCTCAGCCTCCAGCCCAGGTGTGCCCACTCCTGAATGCCCACACCCTGCTTCAGGTGCCTGCCATCAGGCATGCGTGTAGGACCACAGGGGTCTATAATTAATGCTAATGGCGAGAGGGCAGAAAATTCTGCTTACCTTATTTACCCTACAATTGTTCATCTCAGTTAAGAATTCACTATATTTAGAGTTCAGAGCTGTTTTGAACTCACAGTGTATAAGGTATCCTATGTTTGTATCCATTTGAATTATAAATATGTTTTATTTAAATTTTCTCAAAAGATTGCTGTAGATTCACATTGTGCACATGATACAATGCAACATAAGTGATTTAATTACAGTCTGTGCTCTTGGTTTGCAATCTCTGTATTGGAGGGATTGCTTTTCCATAGGAAAAAATATCAGGGGTAACATGATTTAAGAGACAACTGCAGAATACATCCCTTTTGCTTTTTTTTTTTTTTTAGGCTTCATTCCATTGCTCAATTTAAGTATGGAAATACTGCTCGCCAAAGACTTCTTTTTACAACAAAATATGAGTGCACCTACTGCTCAGATTTCTAGTTCATTTATTGTACAATATACAGCTAATCCAATCTACTGCTGCAAGCATGGTATTGTGCTTGTGTTTGGTTACAACACAGTAGTTTTCTTTAAATTGGAGGGGTTTCTGTTCTTTCCTTAGGGAGAAAAAAAGTAGATGAGACATCTTACTTCATAAAAATAATAGTGTTGAGTCCATAGTATGGGTGAGTGGGGTTTGCAGAGCTAAGAAGCTCTTTTTGCTTTTGGGGCCCCAAGGCAGTGCCAAACTGTAGGGTGAGTGAGAACTGTCAGGTTTTTCCGTCCTCCCCTGGATGGTGAACCTCTGCGGGTCTATGCACATGCCTGATGGTGGACACCTGGAATAGGGTGTGCGCACCTGGGTGGGTGGGCACACCTGGGACAGACTGGGCTTATAAGCAGAGTAAGCAGCAGCAGCAGCAGCAGCAGAGACAGAGAAGAAGCAGAGGACCTTCCATTTGGGTTGCAGCAGAGGCCACGAGATGCTGCCAGAGAGCCTGAGGGAGTGAAGATTTGCCCAGGCTGGGAGGCTTGCCAGCCTCCTGGCCCCCCACTTCCACATGGCCCCTTTGCCTGCCTTGTACTCGGTTGCCTCTCTACAAGGAAAGACTAAAAGCCTAAAATCCACTGAGGGCTCCAGAATTCCTCCTTCCCTTTAGACCTGTCTGCGCAGCTCCATAGAGACCCTCTGCTCCCTGTGGTCGTCCTGTCGCTACACAATCTATGCAATCTATGCACAATCTATGCACAATCTATGTTCCCTTAGGGAACAATCTATGCAAGCATGGTGCAAGAAATTGGAGATGATTAATAAAGTAACAACTCTAAAATTCTTGGAGAAAGAAGTTCAAAAGAAATAGCTGTACTTGACTGTTACATTATTGGTGAGCCAATTAAAGTGAAGGAGAAACAAGTGTTTAGGGTTTGCATTAAAAAGATGAAAACATGTAAAGCCATCTTTTTACTTCTCTTCGTTATTTTTAATTTTAAGGATAATGTATGCTTGTTGTAAGAGACTTATTCTCATTCTCCGCAGAGAACGAGTGTGAACCTAGTTATATTGGGGAAGCTTAGGATATAGCTGGTTATACTCTCTTCTTGCATAATTAAGTCCTTGAATTAAAAAAATAAAGGATGATCCTAGATGTGATATGTTCTATCACCAGTTTAAAAAATATTACCAATATATTATGTCAATTTATCTTGGTTCACACAGTATAATGTACAAGGTAGATGGAATTCTGTGATTCCCGATGACCTTTGCCCTGCATAAGCCCCTCCCCCTAAGTGTGGCCGGAGCCTCTACGTAAGATATCATTCCCTTGATTATATTACATTCTAGAGCCAAGGGAGATGATCTGGGTTTCTCTTGAAATCAGAGCGTGTTTCTTGAGTGGCTGAGTAGTAGAAGTCAGAGAGGCTGGAAATATGAGGAGGATTCTTCCCAGAGAGAACTTCCTGCTGTCGCCATGTTGGGAGCTTCTTAGGGAGGGGCCACCTGAGAAGGAGTTGGGAACATATAGCTGACAGCCGGCGAGGAAGCGGGAGCCTTAGTTCTGCCGTCATACAGAGCTGAAATATGCCAATAACCTGAATGAACTTGGGAGGAGATTCTTCCACATTCCTTCCCTAGTCAACTCTTTAGTGAAGAATGTAGCCTGGTTGTGAGGCCCTGACAGGAATCCAAGTACAAGGTGGCAGACCTCTGCCCTACAGAACTGCCAAACCCATGTTTGTAGTAACTCCTTGCAAAGCAACAAAAGACTAGTACAGTATTAGGTGTCTGCCCTCTTACCTCATCTCTACAGACTCAGGGAGAATGTAGGGTAAGTGGAACAATGATCAGGTTTTTCTGCCCTCCCATCAGTGATAGACCTCTGCAGGCCTACATGCATGCCTGATGGAGGGCACCTGGAGTAGGGTGTGGGCCTGCTTGAGTGGGCACACCTAAGCCAGAGACTGGGCTTATAAGCAGAAGCGGCAGAAGCAGCAGAGGAGCAGCAGAGGCAGAGGACCCTTTGGAGTGCAACAGAGACCACGAGAGAATGCCTCAGAGCCCAGGAGAGTGAAGATTTCCCCGGGGACTGGGAGGCCTGCCAGTCTCCCGGCCTCCTGGCCTCCTAACCTACCCTCTACCTGACTGACTCACACAAAAGACCATTAAAAGCCTAAGAAGTCACCAAAGGCTCCAGGACTCCTCGTTTCCCATCTACCCGTCTGCCCAGCTCCATAGACAACCTGCCCCGGTGCCCTGTCGTGACAGAGAGAAAAGGTAAACTAACACAAACTTCAGAATTATAAAAATGTAATATCTCTTTAAACATTCCACAATATTTGTTGACCACTACTATGTGCCCTTCATGATTCTAAGTGCTGGGGTACATCTGTGATCAAAGCAGACAAAAATATAGACAGTCTATTAGAGCGGTGCAAGGGCATTGTTAAATGTGACAATAATCCTTAAGAATTTAGCACTTTATATATTCAAAGCATTTTTTCATATATGTTCTAATTTTGTTTCCCATGGAAATTTTTACTGAGGCAAATTTTGTTATTCCCTTTTTATGGGTATGTGAATTCTCTTTTTATGGTATGTAAACTGATGTTCCTATTCTAGAGTTGAATACACTTGATAAGCTTCCCTAGCTAACTGAAAAGCTCTTTGTCCTTTACATTGCATCACTTACTCCAAGAAACCATTCTTAGTACTAGCTATATTTTAAGGAGTATGTGCAATGTGCCTGGCATTGCACTGAGTCCATTATAATGGACTGTGTGATTTAATCTTCATAATCACACTGTAAGGATGAGATTATATCTATTCTCATTGTTCAAATGAGGAATTTGAGAGTTATCAAGACTAACCAACTTATCTAGGCCAAACCTGACTCCACAATCCATAATCTTCATCACTAAGTTAACTGCCTTCCCCAAGGTTATTATGTTGGCTTTAGAGGAAGACTGGCTGTTAAGTATACAATTACACTTTGCTTCATGTCACTTTAGGCCTGATGTATGTCCTTATTTTTATGATGTTAAGTTGCATTATTTTGCCAATGTTTCTTGTTTTTCCATGTAAATTAGAGTCACTGGTAAATAGAAAATTCAATGTATATTCTTTATAGATTTCATTGAGACTGGTGATATTAGGAACATGTTAGTAGAGCCACATGTAATCTACCTATTAGTTTTATCTTTTAAAAATGTTCAAAAGTTAGTTATGCCTCAGCATAACTCTACTCTTAGCAGCTTACTCTGAATCACTAATCCATGAATGTACATATATTTTAGATAGATTATAATCTTGAAGAAAAATTCCATGTTTTAAACGTTTCTCCCAGATCTAAGTACTGTTCTGGACACATTAGTAGCAACCCTCCATTAAATTAAATATCCACTTATCTCAATTTGTACTGAAAATGTGTGTGTGTGTGTGTGTGTGTGTGTGTGTGTGCGTGTGTGCGTGCGCGCGCGCACACACACACACACACACACACACACACAGCCTGCCTAACACCACCCCCGCCCCCCAGTTTATTACATTTCTTGAAAGTAAGAATTTCCATGTAACCTATCTTCCTTCCTTTGCTCTATAAAAACCTCTTTCCAATTTCAATTGGAAAGGGTTTGATTAATGAGTTCATGTTTAAGCTGTCCATTCCATTTAAAATGATAATAACTTTGATTGTCTCCCCTTCACCCTTTACCACTAAAACTGAACAGTCTTTCTTTAAAAAAGTTTAACCTGTAAGTCTGCAGCCTCAGCCATCCCCTTCATTATTATAAAATAGTTTTTCTCAGGACTTTTTTTTTCTGTGTGTGTGTGCTGTGGAAGCAGAATTTTGTGCATAATTTATGATTTGGTATAAAAGTTATATAGTACATCTTAATTTCATTTATTTATCTTGCCTTTTGAATTGAAATTTAACATTTTTGCACTGTTGACTGCATCAGGATCTTGGAGAGGCTCACAAGGATTTGCAGGTTCATTTCCTGAGTGGTGACACTTTCTAGTTTCTTCTATGTGTATGGGTGACCCTTGCTTTTCGAAAATTTTCATTACACAAGTTCCCTTTTAAGAAAGACCTACCTTACTACCTTTTTTTTTTTTTCACTAACTGACAAAACATCTGAAGAGGATTTCTACTTTGAAAACAAAAATGTTAAAAGTGAAAACAACAATGTCTGCTTTGCAGCCTCAGTAATAGAGGCAGTACAGACCCTGAGACTCCAGAGCAACACTGCCACGCTCCTTCTCAGGAACTACTGTCTGGACACTGGGCATTTACCTTGTTACTCCTTTTTGTGATCTTAGGTTCTGTCTTATTTGGTATCATTTGGTAGGTTATTTTTTGGGGCTGGGAGTGCTCAAAAATTATCATATAAATTAATGGTAATTGCTTCTTTGCTTTAAGCTATTTCTACTTAGGAAAGTTTCTTAGTGTATTTTCAGATAGCAAGGAAAGTCTGCATTTGGAAAATTTCCTACCATGCTATTGTGGTAATCTTTATTTTATATATATCTGTTTAACAACCTCTTTAAACTTGGTAGATAGAGTTTTGCTAGAAGAGGGGCCAGCTCCTTTGACAACGATTTCTGGTAGACACTGATACTGTCATCTGAGTCAACTTTGTGTTAAGTAGATCCATTGTAGAATTTTACCTAGTGAAAGAATCTAAGAGATAATATAATTTAAGTTTGATTTAAATTCCACCTTTAGTAGATGAAAGTAAGGCCTAAAAAGAGCAGGTAACAACCCAGGTAGACGTGCTACTTGAACAGTGAAAATTGGGCAAGGAAACTTTTACTTACTGAGTACAGGAAGGGATACATTTAGTAGGAACTTACATTACGCTGCTATGATTTTTGTTTCTTTCCCTTATAAAGTTGAAAAACTAAATGGAAGAAGCACTACCTTTTTAATTATCTTAAAGATTGTGTAAATAATTCTTTGTGTGTGGGTGTATATATGTGATAGAGAAAAATGAGAGGCCAAGAAAAAAAATGGCAAACATTTGTTATCAAAATAGATTGAAGTCTTGGAGCCAATGGACTTGGTTTTGGAAAAGATATGAATTCCAGATGATATGAAATTAGGAGCATCTTCTCAATTCAAAAATCAGGTAGTTGCCTACAACTAGGAATTAATGCACAAATGCTAAATTAAATTTAGATATCTAATTTGACTAAATTTTAGGTTTCATAAATGGCTTTTAAAATGTTCTTTAACTTTGTTATATTAATATTTTCACATTTAAAAGAAGAAACATGTGATAATGTTTCTCTGGCTACCTAAATAATTTTAAGTTTGACTTCGAACTAGTGCTTCTTAGCTAGATCACGATTACTCTAAGTGCAAAGAGAACATACAGGGAAAATAAGCAGCTTGTTGAATGCTGGATTTCTAAAAATAAGCATGTGAAGGGATGATAGCAAATGTTTCATCATAGTGAAGCTAATATTCCACTCTCATACTTTTGATTCATGAATCAGTGACATCTCCAATGTTTATATACTTTCTAGAGTTATTTATTTCACTAAAGGCATACTCACTATTCTCGACCAATTTTTCTTGTTTCTTCTAAGTTAGTTTCTCATCCTTCCCTGTTATGAACATTTTTTCCCTACAAAATATAATGGTTTCTTGTTAAAGAAATCTTGTGTAAATTACACAGTGATCTTAACTGCTATTGAAACTTCTTTATAATGCATTGATTTTGATCCTAATTGTTAATGTTGCCTATAATATTTGAATTCAGGGGTAAAAGAGGAACAGTAGACTTTAGCGTGCTGAAAGGTTAAATCTCCCTGTTTTTAGTATCTTTTATCTTCAGAATTCACATGGTAAATGATTTTTTTATGCGAAAATATTATATTTGTAGGATTTTTTATCTTGAGCAATTAGAGGGGCTTAAATCATTTGACTTGGATTCCTTATGTCACAGTTGATTATATGTCTTTATATGGGCCCCATGTGAAGGAGTTTGCCTCTTTCCCACCTTGTACATACACTATAGTCTTGCATATTACTTACCTGACACAGGTGAAAGAAGATATTGGAGATTTAAATCTAGATTAAGTGATTAGTTCTGAAATTTCCATCTCTTTATGTTATGTACCTTTAAATATCAATTGTGTTTCCCTCAGTCCCTGTTATCCAATAAAATATGAAACCTTTCAGTAGTAGAAGTGCAAATAAATGGCCTTCATGTTTTTACTATAGTTCTAATATATATCAAGTATATATTATAAAATCTATTATACAGTATTGTAATTTTTCTTGAATAATCATATGTGTAACAGAGACATTAAGAAGCCTGGGTGTAGTTTCTTTGCATCAGTGCTACTTAGATTACAGTGAACTTTTCAGACATTATTTGTTCATATGTTTTCCATCATATTATTTTTCCTGTTTGTTAGACTGAAAATACATGCATAATAGACATTTTGCTATTTTACAGGTCTTTAAGACTGTTAAATTTTTTTCAGTATCGATTTTCTCTGTTATTCAGATTGGATGAATTTTATTGATCTATCTTCGAAAATATGGATTCTTTTGTCTGTCATCTCTATTCTACTATTAATATGCACCAATGAATTTTTAATATTTCAGGTACTATATTTTTAAATACAGATTTTTATCTTTTTTATAATTTCTGTTTCTCTGTTGAGATATTTTCTTAACTCATTCTGAGCATATTTACCTTACATATTTGAGCATAGTTATATAACTTAAAACCTCTGCTAATTCCAACATCTGGTCTCCTTTAATTCTTTTTTCTTGAAAATAAGTCATATTTTATTAATTGATATTAATTGTATAGTATGCTGAGTAATGTTTGTTTGATTTTGAACGTTGTAAATGATATGTTGTAGAAACCCTGCATTCTTTTATGTTCTTCTGGAGAATATTTACTTTCTTAAAGGCATTTTACCTGGTTTAACTAAAACTTCCTCTTCTGTTTCTTCTTTGTTGGGTGGCAGTTTAAATTTCCACCTATAGGGAGGCCAGGTGGGAGAGAGACAATCAGTGGGGTGGGAGGGAGGGAGGGAGGCGGAGGGAGGGAAGGGAAAGGGCACAAAATGGAATAGAAAAGAACACAAGGGACCATGAAGATGGATCACGGGTGAATTGGTGGTGGGCTACCCAAGGGGAATACAAAATGTAAAAGACATAAATAACAATAAAAATATATATTTATAAAAAAAAATAAATTTCCATCTAATTCTTTTAACCTTTGTTGAGCTGCTTGGGGTCTGCCTTGCATATGTATGGTTTGGGTGTCAGTCAGAGGTTTGGCAAAGCTTTTACCAGAATTTGGGATCTGAGTTCTCCACTCTTTGGTCTTCACTCTTCAGGATTTCCTAAATCATTTTTCAGCAGTTATGCTTATCCAAACCCCAATATTCTGCTTCTTCAAGCAAGAATGACAATGTTCTCCATCAAAGGTGTATCAATTCTATCTAGTGCAAACTGGGTTTGCTCTCTAGTTAAAATTAATAAATTTAGGGAGCTCGTCCAGTGCTATTTTTTTTCTAATTTTTCCCTTTTTTTGCCCATTTTTGTTCGTTCTTCATTGCTTATAGGTAGTTGTTTTTATTTATTCATTCATTTTTCATTGCATTTTTTTAAAACTGAGGGAACAGGTTTACACCACATACACCATTGCATATGATTTAGAGGTGTAGGTTCACACCTCTTCAGATGTATGCTATCATACCACATACTACACTACTACACCAAAACACCCACAGTTCGCTTGGCCTGTTCCTGCCTTTGCTCCCCACTTTCCCCCAACACCTCTGGTAGTCTTAATTCTACAGTCAAAATTCTAGGGTCTGCTTTTTTTTTTTTTTTTTTTTTTTTTTTGGTTTTGCCTGATTTTTTTTTTTGTTTCTCTATATTCCGATATGGGCAAAATCATACTGTAGATATCTTTCTACTGTTGACTTATTTCACATAGCATAATGACCTCCAGTAATCCATGTTATGGCAAATGGCAAAGTTTCATCTTTGGTTTTTAATAGTTGAGTATTATCCCAGTGTGTATATAGACCACATCTTTGTAATCCATTCAGCATTTATCATTGAGCATTTAGATTGTTTCTACAATCTGGTTGTTGTAAATAGTGCTGCAGTGAACATTGAAGTGTGTGTATCATTTTGAATTAGTGTTTTTGCATTCTTCAGGTAGGTACCTAGAAGTTAGAATTGGTGGGTCATGTGATATATCTTTTTTGCTATCTTGAGAAACTGCCAAACTGATTTTCATAGGTTTTGGGCCAGTCTACACTCCCACCAAAGTGTACAAGGGGTTTTTTTTATCCACATCTTTGCCAACACTTGTTTCTGGTCTTTTAGATATGGGTCATTTTCAGAGGTGTAAGATAGTATCTTATAGCGGTTTTGATTTGCATTTCCCTGAAAATAAGTGATGTTGAACATTTTTTCATGTACCTGTTGGTCATCTGTATGTCTTTTTTGGAAAAGTGTCTATTTAGTTCTTCTGTCTGTTTTTGTTTGTTTGTTTTGTTGAATTATATGAGTTCTTTGTATATCTTGGATATTAGCCTCTTTTCAAATATATGACATGCAAATATTTTCTCCCATTCAGTAAGTTGTCTTTTTGTTTTAAGGGTAGTTTCTTTTGCTGTACAGACGATTTTGGTTTGATGTGGTTCCATTTGTTTACTTTTGCTTTTGTTTCCCTTGCTGTTTGAATCAAATGCTGAAAGTCATCCCTGAAGCCAACATCATAGAGGACTTTTCCTATATTTTCTTCTATGTAGGCTATGACCTTGAATTCAAGACTTTATTCTGAATTTTTTTTGTATATGGTCTGAGAGAATGGTCTAGTTTCATTTTTTTGGATGTAGCTTTCCAGTTTTCCTAACACCATTTGTTGAGCAGGCTTTCCTTTTCCAATGTATAGTCTTGATTTGTTTACCTTAGATTAACTGTCTATAGAAATGAAGGTTTATTTCTGGGCTCTCAATTCTATTCCATTTTTCTGGGCATCTAATTTTAGTCCAATACCACACTGCTTTGATTACAGTAGTTTTGTAATATAGTTTGAAGAATGAGCAAGTGATAGCTCTGTTCTTCCTCTTTGTAAAAATTGTTTTGGTTTATCAGGGTATTTTGTGGTTCCATATACATTTTAGTAATATTGTTCTTTTTATTTGAAGAACATCATTGATACTTTGATAGGCATTGTTTCGAATCTGCAGATTGCTTGGGTAAATGTCTGTTTTAATAATGTTAATCCTCCAATGCATGACCAGGGAATATCTTTCCATTTCTCTGTGTCTTCTATTTCTTATAACAATATCTTATAGTTTGCATTGTATAGTTCCTTTATCTCCTTTGTTAAGTTTACTCCGAGGTACTTAATTATTTTTGGAGTGATAGCCATGGACTATTGCCTTGATTTCTCTACTTTGTAGTTCGCTGTTTGCATATGGGAACAACTGATATTTTTAACTTGATTTTTGTAACCTCCCACTTTACTATACTGATTTATCTCTCTAATTTTTTTTAGTGCCGTCTTGGGGTTTTTATGTATATTATCTTGTCATCTGCAAATAGTGATAGTTTTAGTTGTTCTTTCCCATTTGAATTCATTTTACATACTTCTCTTATTTAACTGCTCAAGCCAGGACTTGCAATACTATGTTAAATAGCTGTAGCCAAAATGGACCTGATGTTAGAGGGAAAACTTTCAATTTTTCACCATTGAATAAAATGTTAGCTGCAGTGTTGATTTGGCATATATGGCCTTTATTATGTTGAGGTGTGTTCTTTTTATCCCCTCTTTTAAGGATTTTAAAGAATCAAATGGTTGTTGAATCTCATCAAATGGTTTCTCTGCATCTGTTGACATAAACCATCTAATTTTTACCTTTTGTTGATGTTTTTGAATTACAATAATTTGTGTTTGTTGAACAATTTTTGTATCTCTGGAATAAATTGAAATTGGTCATGACATGCAATGCTTTCAATGTGTTGTTGAATTTGGGTTGCTAAGATTTTATTGAGGATCTTGCATTTATGTCTACCAGGGTATTGCTCTGTAGTTCTCTTTTTTGTGATGTCCTTGTCTGTTTTTGGTACCAGAGTAATGTTGTCCTCATAAAAGTGTGTGTGAAACATTCCTTCTTTCTCAATTTTTGGGAAAAGTTTGAGAAGGATATGTATTTTGGTAAAATTTTCTAGTGAAACCAGTAAACGTGGGTTTTAATTTTTAGAGATGTTTGATTACTGTTTCATTCTCTTGATTGTAGTTAGTATGTTCAGATTTTCTATTTCTTCTTGATTCAGTTTTGGAAAATTGTATACTTATAAGAAATTTTCCTTTTCTTCTAGGTTGTCCAATTTATTGTCATAGAGATGTTTGCAATAATCTCTTATGATGCTTCATAATTCTCAGATGTGTATTTTGACTTCTCTTTCATTTGTGGTTATATTTATTACAGTTTACTCTTTTTTGTTTTTTGTGAGTCTAGCTAGAGATTTGTCATTTTTTATTTTTCCAAATAATCAGCTTTTGGTTTAATTGGTATTTTGGGCTGTCTTTTTTTTTTTTGCTATTTTATTTATTCTGTTCTAATTTTTATTATTTCCTTACTTCTAGTGGCTTTGGTTTCATTTTTCCTTTTTTGTCTAGCTCTTTAAGGTGCTGGTTAGATTATTTGTTTGAACTCTTTTTTTTAAACATGTGCCCGCATTGATATACTTACCCCTTAGTACTGCTTTTACTGTGTTCCATAACACCATAGTTTCTAATAACTTGTGTCTTCATTTTTGATTGTCTCTAGGTGTTTTTAAATTTCTCCTTTGATTTCTTTGTTAACCCGCTGTCATTCAGTAGTATGTTGTGCTATCTCCACATATTAAGATTCTATCCTGCTTTATTTTTTTGTGGTTGATATCTAGTTTGATGCCATTTTGTTCAGAGAAAATATTTGCTATGATCTCAAGTCTCATGAATTTCTTGACAATTTTTTTGTGACTCAACATATGGTCTACCTTCAAGAATTTTCAGTGTGCATTTGAGAAGCCTTTTTGGAGGGGGAATTGTGCTATAAATGTCTATTAAGCCCATCTGGTATAATAACACCTTGTTTAAGGCATTGTTTTCTTGTAGTTATCTTGTCTACTTGATCTGTCCATTGATGAAAGTGAGTTGTTGAAGTCCTCTATACAGGTAGTTTTTTTTTTTTGGAAAGAAATTCATTTTGTCCATACGTTGGTTCTCCACACTGGTTCAGAAATCATTGGTGATTTTTCTAAAGCAAAAATTAATCATATATGTGAAATTCATAACATCAAATTAAAATCTCAGCTCTAGATTGAAGGGGGATGAAGATTATTTCATTTTACGTGAAGAATAACATTATTTGAAAGGAGACTGTGATAAGCTAAAGATGCATGTTGTAAGTCATATAGCAATAACTAAAAGGGTAGATTAGAGAGGTAATAAGACAGTGTAGGAGATAAAATGAAAGTCTAAAATATACCCATTTCCCCTAAAATAAAACAAGAAAAGAGTAAAAAAGGAATAAAGAAAAGATAAACAGAATAAGAATGGCAAGAAGGTTGACTTAAATACAACCATATTGATAATCAACTTAAATGTAAATGGTTTAAATGTTCTAATAAAAGGCAGAGATCACTAGGGATGGAAAAAAAGTCAAGATCCAATTATATGCTACCATTAGGGAACATTTGATTAAATATAAAGACATAGATATAATATTCCTAATTTTGAAATTTAAGAATATATCTAATTTTAAAATATAATTTATATTAAAATAATATAATGCAGGCACTAATCATGGGGAAGCTTGATGTCAGATAAAGAAGACATCATGACGAGGAATATTTTTGCCTGAGATGAAGAAGAATATTTAATAGTGATGAAATCGTCAGGCATTAAAAAGACAAAGAAGAGGAATAGGCTATCCAAAATTATAGTTGATGGAGGAAACAAACAGAAAACCAGTAAGGCTAAATAGGACTTGAACAATAATATTAAATAACAGTACTGTCAACCTAATTGTTATTTATTGAGTATTATACACATTTATTGAATCAACAAAAATTAACTGTAGTTAGAGGAATAAAGCAGATCAGTGGTTGCTTAGGACTGAACTTAATGGGTAGGCTGTCAGTCAGGGTCTTGAGGGAATGTTTTGGAGTAATTGAAATGTTTTATGTCTAATTTATAGGGATGGTTAAATGAGTGTATATTTGTCAAAACTCATTGAACCATAAACTTGAAATAGGTACATTTTATAAATTATAGCTCAATAAAGATGATTTAAAAATTGTACAGTACTGGCTTCCCCAGTGGCACAGAGGTTAGGTGCTACGCTGTGGAACTGTTGGCAGCTGTGACTCGAGCTCGACGCCTGGCTGGGGAGATTCCCACATGGAATGGCAGACCTCTCCTGCCTTGCCTGCTACTCCCCTCAGCAGTGTGTTTCCTTAGATCTGCCTGTTCTGCTCCCTATTCTGTCTCTGGTGAGCCCTCTCGCTGCCCCACACCTATGGTCTGTACTCCAGCTTGTATGCATAAATAAATAAATCTTTAAAAAAATTGTATAGTACATCTGAAATATAAAACAAAATGGTACACATAAGTATTAAGGGATAGAGGCAAAAAAGTTCTTATCTGTTGGTTGGACTGTGGAATGGTCTGGGTGAATTTACATTTGAGATGGGGCCCAGGATAATAACCCTAGCTAGGCTTCCCTGTGTGAACAAAGACCTGAAGTCAAGAAAGTGCATGGCATATAGGGAATGCTTTGTCATGGTCAGAGTATATAAAGGGGAGTAGTGACAATTCACAGATAGCTAGATAGTTGACTGAGATAGTTTTTATGCCCGATGAATGCTGACATGTTGTCGATACCAGGGAAGAAATCAAGAGGAGTTTCTCATGTAAGGAAATGTGGGGGTCTGATGGAGGAGATTTCTACTGATGAGATAAGGAAATGGGATCTTGAGATATGAGGAGAGAAAGCCTTGTTAGGGTGCATCCCCTCTACTTCCTGAGCTTTGGAGGGGAAAAAAGAAACAAGTGGAAGGGAAAAAGCAGGGGAACTGAAGAGTTTATATGAAAAGGTCTCCAGCTTCCATATAAGTTAAGTCATTTTCTACAGCTGAGGAGGCAAGAATGGGTCAAGAAACTTTAAGGTGTACATTGTTGAGAGCAGCTGTGTTTGGAGTTAATAAGAAGATGAGTAAATATTGTCTATCCCCATCAAGTTTCCTAGTATACTAGAATTATGGTTTTTATTGTGAAAGATTTTTCCTTAGGCAACAATCTTGAGAAAGGTCTATATGTAATCCCCATTTGGAAATCCACAATGCACATTATGGTCTACTAAGTTCTGAAGAAAATGGTCTACATTCATTTAAACTATTGTTTTCTAAAATTATATAACCATGGATTCCTCTACCCAAACCAGGTGTTTGTCAAGAAATTCTGAGGATGTCTTACAGAAGCCACTTTGCAAAGCCAACACTTAAATATGGCTGAATTTTATACAGGATTCATAAAAGTGAGACAAGGTGGATTTTTGATAGATTGTCAGTGTCATTTCCTTATATTCCCTAAAAATAATCTGCCTTCCAGAAGCCAGATATGGGGAAAAATGTGGTAACCTAGTGCAAACAAGTCCCCAGATGGCAATGGTCAACTGTAAAATAAGTCAGTACCTTTTAGTGTCCATGGGAATGAAACTGGGTAGGGATATAAAAGAAGCTAGTTAGCAATAGAACTAGGTAAACAGGGAGGCTGATGGCCTTTATGAAGATGAGAGCATGTTTGGTAGCAAGAAGTGGAAAAGATAGATGGTAGTGGACACGGAGACAATTTTGAGAGCTTGAGATAATAAAGCAATGAACTCCATTCTTCAGATTCTGTTGGAATTTGTAAAATTGTAGAAGGTGTTTATTCAGAACACACAGTCAAAAATCATTTCTACTCTCACTTTCAAAGAGAGGACTGGAAGTATTTTGCAGAGACACTAGGTGGGTTTCAGTGTGTGTTCATTTTTGCTGTATCTTCAGCAAAGACCACATGACTTCCAGTTTGAGAAGGCTGACAGGCAACCTTAAATTATTTTGCAATGTAGGATCTGTGTATCTATAGACTGAGGACAATTGCTCATTACTCATATTGATTTATACCAGGCAGTGCAGTGAACATACAATTAATAGTTGACTTCATTGGCAGCCAGCTGTTAGTGCCATAATTTACTATGAGAATGGTTCAGTCTGGGGATGAGCAAGAATTATACTGGGAACTGTATTTTTTAGCATTTTAAAGGTCAAACTCAACTCTTAATAATTTAGTCAGAGGTTTAGGTTGATTTAAAAAAAAAAAGATTTTTGCTGATGCAGGATCTCTCACATACTAATGTGAGGCCAAGCTTAGGAAAAGTCTCTTTTATTCTTTGATTTAAAGTTGCCTTTGATTTTAATGACTAATGAAAGCCAGATTTGGACTGGGTTCCCAATATCCCAAGATACTCTTGGAGAAGCTTTCAGTCTCCGAGAGTCAGAAGTCAGAAAATAGCAGTCATTTGGCAACAATGAATATTTTTTTTCTTCTTGAAGGAAGCAAAAACAGCAAGCGGTGCCTTAGGTTGAAAAATCATAGGTAGAAATTTTCTGTGGCAATCTTAGTATTAAAAAAAAAAACAGGTTTTTTTTTTTTTGACCTACCATGTGCCAAATCACCATGCCAACTGCTATACCTCCACATCCCTTTCGATTCTTAAAACAGTTCTGTGAAATGTTCTTATTACTACCTGCTTTAGATAGGTAGAACTGAAGCTTGTTGAAGGCAAAATTTTATTACTCATAAGTGGAAGGGCACAAATTAGAATCTAGGCTCTAGTATTATGTGTTCTTAAGTGCTATAATTTACCTTTCTTCTGAGGTCTGTGCCTGAGAAAGGGCAGGCTTGGGTGTTTACCAAACCTGGTCTGTTCTTATCCTTTAGGAATCTAATATATAAACATAGTAACATCTTTGGAGGCAGAGGACTTGACTGTTACTAAGCTCTTTTTTTTTAAAAAGATTTTATTTATTCATGCATACAAGCTGGGGTGCAGGCCAGAGGTGTGGGGCGGCGAGAGGGTTCACCAGAGACAGAGCAGGGAGCAGAACAGGCAGATTGACGGAAACACACTGCTGAGGGGAGCAGCGGGTGAGGCAGGAGAGGTCTGCCGCACCATATGGGAATCTCCCTGTCTGGACGGCGAACACGAACACGCATTGTGCTGCCGACAGCTCCACAGTGCAGAACTTAAGGGCTGAGCCATCAGGGAGGCCCTCTTATTAAGCTCTATAAGGTTTACTTTCCCCAGTTGTAGAATAGGGTTTATAAAAATCTTAACAGTCATATGAGATTTTAAAAAAATAGATCAAATGAGGTCATGCACAGAGGTGCTTAGCAATATGCCTAACATGTAGTAGACTCTTAATAAATCTAGCCTCTGATTTGTGATTAATTTTTTTGTGATGTTTTAAGTTCCCATTCTGTTCTTTTTTTATTTTTGTTATTCATATCTTTTACATTATTGTGTGTTCCCCATAGGTTACCCACAATCTGTTCACCTGTGAAGCCATCACCATAGTCCCCCGTGCTCTTCTCTTCCCCCCTCTTGAGCCCATACCCTCCCCTCCTTCCCTGCTGAATGTCGCATTCTTATTTGGCTCCCCTATATTCCTGTGATAAGTGAAACCATTCGATACTTTTCTCTTTCTTTCTGGCTTATTTCACTGATCATGATTCCGTCATCATGATCCATCCATGTTGCTAGTTCCATCCATGTTGCTGCGAATTGCATGTGTTTGTCTTTTTTGAATGCTGAATAGTATTCCATTGTGTATATGTACTACACATTGACAAATAGAAAAGAATTCTGGTGATCCAGTCCAACAGTGAGTTCTTTCTTTTAAAAAAAGATTTATTTATTTATGCATACAAGCTGGGGTGTAGACCAGAGGTGTGGGATGGTGAGAGTATTCACCAGGGACAGAGTGGTGAATGGAACAGGCAGATTGACCGAAGTACACTGCTGAGGGGAGCAGTGGGCGAGGCAGGAGAGGTCTGCTGCGCCATGTGAAAATCTCCCCGGCCAGGCATCAAACTCATGCTGCAGTGGCCCTGGATAGCTTCATAGTGCTGCGCTTTACCCATTGCGCCACCAGGGAGGTCCCAACAATGAGTTCTTTCAAAGGTAGGACTGGATAGGATATTTAATGAAGGCTCACTCATTTCATTTTATGTCTGTTGTTGTATAAAAGTACTGCATGGCTCCTACTGTCAAAATTTTAGCATCTAAATGATGATAATGGCTTTTAACTCATTGAATAAAATAATAATTCATGAGACCATACTGATAGAAACAAATGGAGAAAAAGGAAAAACCCATCATTTGAGTAGAATGCCAACTAGCACATATAGAAGGAACAATGGAATTAGAAAATCACCACTTGCAAACATCATGGTAATTTCTACAAGAATATCAACAGATGTTAAAACTAGTTGCTAAAGTTTGATGAAGAGGGCCTCTCTGGTGGTGCAGTGGGTTAAGCGCTGCACTGTGGAGCTGTTGGCAGCGGCGACCGTGAGTTCAACGCCTGGCCGGGGAGATTCCCAAATGGCGTGGCAGACCTCTCCTACCTCACCCGCTGCTCCCCTCAGCAGTGCATTTCGGTTGAGCTGCCTGTTCTGCTCCCGACTCTGTCTCTGGTGAACCCTCTCACCGCCCCATGCCTCTGGCCTGCACCCCAGCTTGTATGCAAAAATAAAATATTAAAGTTTGATGAAGAACAGGTGATTTATTTAGTCCCAGAATATCTCTATAAAACACTAATTAAATACAAAATAATAATAGTGACTCTATAGTAGAGAAACAAAGTGGTGAAAATTAATGTAAGAGTAATGGTACAGACCAACATCATTTGCTTCTTAATGTGATGCACTGCCACCTCTGTGTTAATATTGCCCCCTACCCACCAAATGTGTAATCTCAATCTGAGAGGAATTCTCAGGTAAAATGAAACTGAGGCTCTTCTTTAAAATAACTCTTAAAAATGGTCAAGGCAGTAAAAGAAAATTATCAACTGGGAACTGTTTCAAATTAAATGAGACTATTAAATGTACCAGAGATTTCTTTTTCTTATGAAGACATTATTGGGATAATTGATGAAATATGAATAAATCCTACAGATTAGTAGTACTGAATCAGTGTTACTCTTTTGGATTTTGATATTTGGTTATCACAGATGTCTTTGGGGAATGCACACTGAAATGTTTAGTGGTAAAAAGATATGTCTACAACATACTCAAATGGTTCAGAAAATATCTTACATATGTACACACACAATGGCAAAACTAATGCAATATGCTGACAATCGGTGAATCTGGGAGTAGAGTGTATAAAAATTCTTTATACTACTCCTGAACATAAATTTGAAACTGTTTCAAGAGGAAAAAGGTAAAATCACTTCCAAAAGTTCAATACAAGAAATAAAATATAGTGCATTTTGTTTCAGTTAACAAGATGACATTACCCAGAGTCAATTTTTGTTCATCAAAATGTCCAAATTCCCTGTAGGCATTTTTCTGTTTTGAGACCTTTCCTCCCCTAATTTCCTCTTCTTTACCAGCTAGTAATCCTTAGTGAGTCACTTATGACTTCACTGCTTACCAATTAAATAAATTTCTTTTCCTGTGAACATTTTGAAATGGATTATGCTGGTACCTTTCATATGCCTAACTTCATATGAAAAGACATGATGTTCACTTTGGTTGTATTGAAACATTTAGAAAATATACCCTAGTGGTATTGTTACCTTTTACCTCTTCATGTATCCATAATTTTTGCCATGTGACTTTGGAACTCTTCCCAGTAGAGATAAAATGTATTTCCTGCCTCTATATTTTGGCCTTGATGATTGACTTGCCTTTGATCAATGGGATATTAGCACATACAATGCAAACAGAGGTTTGATGTTTTAATACATCTTGAGGTCAAAGATATTCTCAGAACAGCTGCCTTCATTTAGAGGCACATGTTCTTTTCTGTAAAGAAGCTGCTTCTACAGAAAGGCCCTAATCCAAGATTTCTCATTGAATCTCCTCAAAAGACTTTAAAGAAAGAGAAATGAAATCCCTAAATTGTAAACTTAATTCTTGGAGTTATCTTTTTTTGCCATATTTGAATAAATGCATTTTTCATGCTGAGCATAACTATCTCAATTTCAAGAAAAAAACCTATAACTCTCTTAGATAGAATCTTTAATTCCATCCATCCACCTATCCATTCAATAAGCATTCATTGTGCATTTTTTTACATTCTAAGCACTGTGCCAGGATATAATAGTGAACATTGATTGCATGTTCATACACAGAGAAAAACCCCAGCTAAAGATGGGAGGAGAGTGGGAAGTAGCAGTCAAAAATATGGCTGGAAGTGTACACAGCCCAGATTATGAAGTGGTTTCCACTTCCGAATTTGCATGCTTGCTCCTACCTCTGCTTGTAATGTTTCTTTCTTGAACTTCAACTTCATGGTTACCTTCTTATCACATAAGTCTCATCAAAGGATTCCTTTTCAGAAGATTACCTCTAGTAACTTCTCTATTTTCTAATCCATTACCTGGAGTCATTTATCTGAAATGTGAGAATGCATATATTTACTTTATGCTTTTTTACTACCACAGTAGAATATAGGTAATAAGAGGGTAAGGACTTGACTTCTTTATTCCTATGCCTAACTTAGTGTTTAGCACATAGTAGCTGCTTGATAAATTTGTCTAAGGGGTGAATGAAGAAATAGGTGAAGATGCTTGTATATTATGGTAAAGAATTTGGAATTTTATACCAAAAGCAATAGAGAGATATTTGGGAACTTTAAACAGGGAGTTATACAATCAGTTCTGCATTTTAGAAGGATCACTCTGACAGTTACATGGAAAATGGAAAGGAACCCATACAAAACTGCAATCAGGTAGAATGAAAATCCAAGGAGAAGGTAATGTACGGCATGGCGGCAGTGGGTTTAAAGAAACATTTTGAAGTGGACTAAACAACACAATGACTTCATGATTGTGGATTATGAGGAAGATGGAAGTGTTGTCCTGGTAAATGTTTAACAACTGACTCGCTAGAAAAGAAAAGAAAAACCCAAGTTTGTGTCATTTGTCAGTTTTCACGTTGCAAATACAACAGAGTCATTTCTTTTTCTTTAAAGATTTATTTTATTTATTTATCATACAAGAACTGGGGTATAGGGCCTCTCTGGTGGCGCAGCGGTTGAGCGCTGCGCTGTGGAGCTGTCAGCAGCGCGCGATGTGAGTTCGACTCCCAGCCAGGGAAAATCCCACATGGTGCGGCAGACCTCTCCTGCCTCGCCCGCTGCTCCCTTCAGCAGTATATTTCTGATCTGCCTGTTCTGCTCCCCACTCTGTCTCTGGTGAGCCCTCTCGCCACCCCACTCCTCTGGCCTGTACCCCAGCTTGTATGTATAAATAAATCTTTAAAAAAAAAAAGAACTGGGGTGTAGGCCAGAGGTGCGGGGGGTGAGAGGATTCACCAGAGACAGAATGGGGAGCAGAACAGGCGAGTCTACTGAAATACACTGTTGAAGGGAGCAGCAGGCAAGATAGTAGAGGTCTGCTGTGCCAAGTGGCTGGCCTCTAATTCAGACTACCTTTGAACTCAGGCCACAGTGACTGGCTATCACTTGATAGCTCTAAGACTTTGATCCCTGTGCCACCAGGAAGCCCAACATAGTCATTTTCAAACTGTCAAATTTGACATGAAAGAAAAAAAGTATTAGAAAGAGATTTGCATAATTGCCTTTTTCAAGCTGGTAGGAACTACCTCCAGGGTGCCACTGGAATGGAGGAGTCTATGATGGCTTCAGGTTTCCTTTAGAACAAATGAGGGAATGGTAATTCCAGTCACTGAGAGGGTGACACTATTTTGAGAAGCAAATTTGGAAAGGAGGATAACAAGTCACATTTCATACATATGTATGTTACCATGGTCCATAGGGATTAGATAAATATAGTTAGAATTTAGGAGAAAGTTAAGGCACTGAATTTGTAGTTACCAGAATATAGGGGGTAGGTGAAATCATGGAAATGGATCACGAGATTTAATGTGTTGATAAAATTGGGGATTTAACTGCCCCCCAAATATTGACCAATTAGGCACATGGTGTTCTTTTTATCCTTCCTTTTCTACATTTTAGATTCTGAGGATTATGTACAAGAGAAGCAGTTTGTAGGGTTGCAGAGCCAGCCTGCCAAACTGACACAGGGGAGGAAGAGCACTAAGACTGGCCAAGGACACTGCCCAAAGAGCTTACCGCTCACTGTCCTAGTTCTTCATCTGCACACAGTGCAAGACTACTCAGGCTCAGAAAACAACAATGGGATTTATTTAGCAAATGGGAAAAACAAAGAGTCACTGAAGCCAAGAATGACCATTTACCTCACCCAAAGCAATGTCCAGTCTTTTAAGTCCCAACTAAAAAGCAGCTAAGAGGGCATCTTCCTGCCACTGAGGATGCGGAGCTTCTCTCCCAAAGAATAGGCCAGATGTTCAAGATGGCGTCTTCCTGCTTCTGCAGACACATAGCCAGACCTTGCACAGGTTCCAACTCACGAGGACAACACAGGACACAACTGGAGATGCTCCCAGAGCTGCTGGTGTGCCCCAGCACAGCACCAGACCAGCAACACTGAAACAGCAGCTACAGTGGCCAAATGGCCCTACAAATGACAGCACTCACGCATTTTAACAAGGTGCCCAGCTCTGAGGTCTTCGCCTCTTTGCATTTTTTCCTTGGCTGCAGCAGCAACAAAACCAGGAGCAGTTTTAATCACTTGGCTACTTGCAAACCCTTTAAACTTTTCCTCTTGAAGATTGGTGCTGTGGGGGCCAAAGTCACTGGTCCCAAAGTCCCTGAAGATTAAAAAAAAAAAAAAAAGCTCAATACAGAACTTTACATCCTGGCAGCTGAATACTCCAACGGTTCCTTCTGCAGTCCTTTTTGTTCTTTTGTTTCTTATCAGACGCTCCACCCCAAACTGGGATACTTTTTAGCATTTTCCTTGGGGCTGTCTATCCTCACCAGGAATCCCCTCCAGGGGGCACTTCCTATAATGGACTTTGGCCTAAGCCACAGTGGTTACAAAGCTAGAATTGTGCAGCTGATTTAGAAAAGATAATAGTCACTGTGAGGACAACCAAGAGGATGTTCTAGTCCTTTCCAGGCATGGTGCCAAGGTCTGGTAAGAAAAGATGAGAGTTTTAAAACTTTAACTACATTTTAGAAGAGGCAAGCTGTTTTTATTGAGTTGGTAGAAAAACTACATAAAAAATGGAAAAATCCACACTATGCAATCACTATAACCAAGAGCACAACAACAGCCTGGCTCAGCAAGAACAAAATGAAGCCAAGACAAACATGCTTCCCTTGCCTTCTCTTGCAAAAGTTAGAGAAATTGGGAAAGAAGGTGAGTATATGTGAAAAGGAAAATTCTGTTTTCACTCATCCAGAAATATGATACCAGGCCAAAAGGAAGGTATTTTAACCTCCATCAGTTTAAAATTCTAAATGTGCAGCTGCTTTCCATCTTGACTTCCTATTACAGTGCCCCTTAGCCATGCTTGATACTGGGTTAAGGGGAAGTTGAATTGGTATCACTTAATTTAAGATAATGTAATACATGTTGAGGTTCAGAGTAAGTTACTCTAGGGTGGTAAAGGCTTTCAGGGATGTTATAAATCTGGGGCATATACTGGGGATATACTTTGTGAGGTGAAGGTACAGACTGGAGATCCTATTTCAGATGTAGCACACACTAGAGCCCCTTCCGTTGGGAATATGTGGATTTTGGAGAAGAAAGAAGGATAAAAATGAACAGTCATAAGTCAGTTTTTGGAAAATTCTCCTCCTCATCAGTCATGTAAAAATCCTAAGTGGGGAATTTGGATTTCTTCAAAGTGGAAGTTCTTTCTTGGCAGAAATATATTCAATAATACAGCGCTTGCAATTATAAACCCACCATTAAGTATTTTTTTGAAGGGCATTGTGAAAAACAGTTATTTATCAGAATTCCTGTCTAGGCAGTTATCAACAGCAGCAAAACTATGAATAGCAGGCACCTATTTGAAGTAACACGTTTTATGTAGCTCCAGTGATTGGAGCATGTCTTAACATATGTCATGCATCTTGTTCAAAAAATCTGTTGGTTCCAGATTAAATGACACACAAAATTGCCATCAGAAAAATAATTTAATACTTTGTAAATATTGTCTCAATAAAAATGTTGTTTTTAAAATAAGAGGGCCATCAGGTAATCTATACTTTGGGTTACTATGTATGTTTTTTACCATTACATTTTGTATCTGTTTATTAGTATGTAGGCCATGAAACTTTTGATATCTATTTATTGAATTTTCCTACTGATATATCATTTTTTCAGTTGACTTTTCTTAGGTTTTAAAAATATTCACACTATTTGTGGGCCTCCCTGGTGGTGCATCGGTTAGGAGCTGCGCTGTGGAGCTGTCAGCAGCAGTGACGCAAGTTCGACGCCCAGCCGGGGAGATTCCCACATGGTGCAGCAGACCTTTCCTGCCTCGCCCGCTGCTCCCCTCAGCAGTGTATTTCCATCAATCTGCATGTTCTGCTCCCCACTCTGTCTCTGGTGAACCCTCTCACCGCCCCATGCCTCTGGCCTGTACCCCAGCTTGTATGCATAAATAAATCTTTCAAAAAAATTTAAAAAAATATTCACACTATTTGTAAATAATAAGTTTTCCTCCTTTCTCTCCCACTTTCAAATAGCTACAGTATTTACTTCTTTTTCATAAACAACTCAATTATTTGTGGTGACAAGGGTATAAATGTAATAGAAAGAAAAATAAAAATCTAAAATTCATTTATTTAAACCTAATATTTAAGGCTCTTCTACCAAAATCCTTTTTAATAAGTAAAGAAGCAATTAATTATGCTGTCTGTGCTTGTCCTCAATTCCCTTTCCAGCCTAGCATAGAATTTTTACCCTTAGGAACTAGAGACACTAGACATAAAGCGTTGTGGTCAAATTGATTTTGGAGAAAAATAGAATTAGCAGTGCATGACACTTTGCTTTTTATTTTCCCATAGCACACATATTTTCTCCATTGCATTGGAGCTGTTAATGAATATGTCTTTCTTTTTTAACTAGACTGTGAGGTTTTGAAGTCTGGCCTGTATCTTGTTCTTGCATTTCCTGTGATGTCTCACAAGTGTTTGTGCACAAGTGTAACCAGACTGAGTCCAAAGTCCAGTCAAAGTGGTGCCCCCTGGAGGGGGTTTGCTGATGAGAATGAATAGCCCCAGGGAAAATGCTAAGTTTGCAGTTTGGGGTGGAGAGTCTGATGAGAAATAAAAGGGACTGAAGGAGAAGGGGAAGTCAGTCGCCATGTTGCAGGAATAGATGAAATAGTTGCCATGATGTAGGAAAAGAAGAAACATTTTTGAATCTTCAGTGACTTTGGGTCTAGTGACTTTGGAGGCTTTGCAAGTAGCCAAGTGGTGGAAACTGCTCCCAGTTTTGTCTTTACTGCAGCCAAAGGAAGAAGGCAGAGGCCTGGAGAGGGTGCCTTCCTAAAATGCGCAAGTGCAGTCTGTTGGGCTGTCTGGCTGCTGTTTGCAGTGTTGTTGGACTGGTGCTGTGCTGGGGCACCATGGCAGTTTCAGGAGCATCTCCAGTTGTGTTCTGTGTCATCCTCGTGAGTTGGAACCTGGCCTACAGTCTGATTGTTGCACATCTGCAGAAAAAGGAAAACACCATTTTGGAAATGTGGGCTATTGTTTGGAAGAGGAGCTCCACATCAGCAGTGGTGGGAAGACGCTACCTTTGTTATTTTTCTGGGACTTAAAGGACTGGACATTGCTTTAAATAAGGTAAACAGCCATATGTTGACTTTAGTAATTCTTTGCTTTTTCCTGTTTGTTAAATAAATCCCATTGTTATTGTTCCCTAAGCCCGAGTAGTCTTGCAATTGTGCGTGTGGGTGCAGAACCAAGATAGTGACCGATAAGCAATTTGGGCACTGCCTTTGGCCAATTTTGAAGCTCCATTTGCCCGCTATCACAAGTAATGGTCTTATCGAATGGGGTTTGTTTTCTTCCAACTATTTTTATTCACCATATTATTTTTTCTGCTACTTAAAAATCTTGGATAGATTTCATGATGCAAAAAAGATTTTTCAATGATAAGTACACTCTGATTTTTAGTAACATGATATGTGTGTGTGTGTGTGTGTTTGTGTGTTTGTGTGTATTTACTATTAAAAAGTCTGGTTTGACAAGAAAACCAAAACTAACCCTTGGATTCTGACTGCAGAACTGAGGCTGTCAGAGGAGGAGGGAGTGGGTAAGAGCAAAGGTGGAAGTGGTCAGTTGGCTGTGGTGGAAGGTTGTTGGTATTTTCACCAAAATACCAACCTTAAAAAAACCTTTAAAAAAACCTTTAAAAAATCCAGCCTGGTAAATGCTACCACTCTTACCTCACAGCAAATCCAGGGTACTCATTTTTTTTAAAGATTTATTTATCTATGAATACAAAAACTGGGGTATAGACCAGAGGTGTGGGATGGTGAAAGAATTCACCAGAGACAGAGTGGAGAGCAGAACAGGAGGATCTACTGAAATACACTGCTAAGGGGAGCAGTGGGTGAGACAGGAGAGGTTTGCTGTGCCAAGTGGGAAGCTCTCTGGCCAGGGATTGAACTCATGCTGCAGAGGCTGTAGATAGCTTCCTAGTCTGAGACTAAACCCATTGTGCCACCAGGGAGTCCCCTGATCCGCTCATTTGTTTTTGGCTCAGGCCTGACTTGTGGCACAGGAAACTGAAGGAGGCAGGTAGACTGACATATTATTCACTGTTCCTTTCCCTCCTTCTCTAGTCCTCATGTTGCTCCCATTGCTCCCAGGGCTGGATGGGAGAGGAGAGAAGAAAGATAATGCAAGCAGAGATAAGAGCCTAGTGTTATAATTCTGCCATGGTGTCTAGAGTGCTAGGGACCTACATGCTGGGGGTCTCAGAGGTATATTTAGAGACTCTTTGGAATACGTTGGTGGGGATCTATCCATATTTCTCATGGAAGCATGTATTCTCAGCCATATATATCTCTTGAGAGTTTCCCTTCAATTCCTTCTCCCGATTTAAACTCTTATTATAGGCTCTTCCTTCTGGGATCTTCTTAACCCAGTAGGGCAAGATTGATCCCATCTTCCTTCGATGCTATCTACTAGGTTCATAGGAAATGTTTCATCTTTACTGCCATGTGAAATCCTGGCAGTGTGTCTTTTGAATCTTGGCATATGTAGATCATTTTCTCAACACTAAGTTCACTAGGCAAAAAACAGATACCAGTTTTTAAATTCTTGATTATCCAAACTTTAAGATAGTGCTGATTTTTCTTGGAATGCTCACTGCTCCTATTTATTTTATAGCTTTGCATTTTACATCTATAATACATTTTGAGTTA
Source organism: Scalopus aquaticus (assembly GCA_004024925.1). Classification (NCBI taxonomy): domain Eukaryota; kingdom Metazoa; phylum Chordata; class Mammalia; order Eulipotyphla; family Talpidae; genus Scalopus; species Scalopus aquaticus. The sequence goes on along the minus strand of PVIJ01005817.1, from coordinate 36,753 downwards.
ATTTTTGTGAAGGACATAGGGTCTGTGGTTAGATGATCATGATGATGATGAAGAAGATGATAATCATGGTGACAATGATAATGATTTGCATGTGGATATGCAGTGGTTCTAACTCCACTTACTGCAAAGACTAAACTTTCTCCCCTGTAATGTCTTTATTCCTTTGTCAGAGATCAATGACTATATTTATGTTTATTTCTGACTCTATTTGTTCTGTTGATATATTTGTCTATTATTTATTCCATTCCTCACTGTCTTAATCACTTAATTCTCCAAATTATGCTTATTGAGGTAAGGCACATTTGTATCTTTGTACCTGCTCTAGGGGTTATAGGGCCAAACCTTTACAAATGTATACTTTCATACCCTGCCCGCCACCAGTGCCTCAAAAATCCTCCACCATGTTCCATTGGCCCCTTTCTTGCAGCTCTCCCTCCTACCAACCTCTGTCCGGTTGCCTCAGTTTTGCAGTCAGATATTAAGAGTTTATTGTTAGTTTGGATTTGACTAACCATTTATTATGTTCCTCTGTATTCCACATATAAGTGAGACCATCCGGTATTTGTCTTTCTTCTGCTGATTTTTTTTCTCTTAACATTATCCTGTCCAGTTCCATCTATGTTGTTACAAAAATCCAGTTTATTTTTTATAGTACAGTAGTATTCCATTTTATATAATCCTTATTGTCCATATATTTTCAAAATATAGCACACTAATTATTTTTTAAAGCTGGCTTAATAAACAACAGATGTTTGTAGCCAGTATAAATATTCTCTCCTGTTGGCCATAAATAGCAGAAAGTTGAGAATGGATATGCCTTCTGGAGTTCTTCATTTCATACTTCCTCGCAATCCATTCTCTACTAAACTGTTGTGGCAGTTTTTTAAGAACATTACCCAGGAGCCTCCCTGGTGGTGCAGGGGGTTACGTCGCAGCATATGAAGCTATCCAGAGCCACTGCAGCACGAGTTCGATCCCTGGCCATGGAGCTTCCCACATGGCATAGCAGACATTTCCTGCCTCTCCTGCTGCTCCCCTCAGTAGTGTATTTCAGTCAGTGTGCCTGTTCTGCTCCCCACTCTGTCTCTGATGAATCCTCTCACCACCCCTCTCCCCGCCACACCTCTGGCCTGTACCCCAGCTTATATGCATAAATAAATAAATCTTAAAAAAAAATAAAAGCATTACCCATAACACTTCATCTGCCTGTTTAAAATCATCAGTGATTTCTCATTGCTCTTCAAATGAAACCAAGCCTTATCAAATGACCTACAAGTTACTCAATGCTTTAGTTCTGTCTCCCTCTATAATCTCATTTTTGTTCTTTCTGTCTTTCTCACTGTATCCCAGTCACAAATGACCTTGTTTCTTGTCCTCTGATCCATCAGGTCCTTTTGTGCCATGATAATTTTTTGTACCTGTTCCTTCAGTCTGAAATATTCTTTGCCAGTTCTTTGCTTGTTAGCTAATCCTCATGCTCTATTATCAGCTCAAATGGCACCTACTCAGAGAGGTTTACTCTGACCACTCAATGTAAATTTGCTTCCCCTAGTGACTGTCTCATGAAAATATGTGCTTCATAGAACTTACTATCATATTTTAACATTTTATTTGTCTGTTTAATTTATTTCTTCCTTACCAGAGTATAAATACACAAGGAAAGGTTTGCTGTGCTAATAGTGTTTATCCAAATGCTTAGCAAAGTACATGGCATATAATAAGTGCTCAACTGTTGAATAAATAAATAAATTCAAATGTATTTTATTTCATTAGTCAAATTAGTTTTTAGATAGGTAGAACCAATAATAAGTGATACATAACTTGACTTGATGAGGAAGCAATTTGGAGGAATGGAAGGTTTGTGGATAAAGACTTTGGAAGTCTTGTTTGTAGTCCTAACTCTTGTCACTAATAACCTCTGTGCCAGCTAAAAGTTCCACATTCTACATCTGGATTTGTTTCGAGTTCTGATATTTATAGGTTTTTTTGGAAGCCTCGGTCGTACCTATCTCATGTAAGATGCTCCTGAGTTTTTGCAAAATAGATATCCTTAGCATCTGTGACATGAGTATGGGATATTCTTCAAGTGGGATAGTCTTTCCAAGAATCAAACGGCACAGTATCAAGTTAGAGACTGGGGGGCCTCCCTGGTGGCTCAGCGGTTAAGCACTGTGGTGTGGAGCTGTCAAGAGCGGTAATGCGAGTTCGACGCCCCGCCAGGGAGAGTCCCACATGGCGTGGCAGACCTCTCCTCCTGCCTTGCCCGCTGCTCCCCTCAGCAGTGTATTTCTGTCCATCTGCTTTTGCTGCTCCCCACTCTGTCTCTGGTGAACCCTCTTGCCGCCCCACGCCTCTGGCCTGTACCCCAGCTTGTATGCTTAAATAAATAAATCTTTAAAAAAAAGTTAGGGACTGGGGATATTTGGGTATCATTTCCAATTTCAATCCTTTATTGATTGTGAGGAAAAGATAGCTCTGGATTATTCAAAGATCCTGTGGAGACGGAGTTATATATGCTAAGTGTGAACACATGGTCTGTCTACAAGTTTGTTTTTTTTTTTTGGCTATATTCCATAGTATACATCCAGAGGGTTTTGAACAAATTTGTTAAAATTCAAGAGAATTTAGAACCACTTTGTTTGTGTAATAAGGAATTTTAGTACAAGGTGGAGACACAATCTTTTCTGACACTTTTTAAAAATAATTTATCATTTAAATATCGATATAACTATGAGGTTACATTTTCACTCCTCCATATGTGCACATGCTTTAGTTACCTCCCACCAAACCTCCAATGCTAATGCTCTATCCACTTCATTTCCCTATGCCCTCTTCCCTCCCCTCATTCACGCTGGTAATCAGCATATTTTTCATTAAGTCTAAAAATGGTTTTTGCTATGTTTTGAGAGTGTAAATTTTTTGGTTATTTATATTCCATACATAAGTGAAATCATTCATATTACCTAAAGTATATTCAATGCAATATCAAAATCCCTCTCACCCACTGCTCCCCTCAGCAGTGTATTTCAGTCAATTTGCCTGTTCTGCTCCTCGCTGTCTCTGCTGAGTCCTCTCACCCCTCCCCCACATGTCTGGCCTTCACCCCAACTCTTGTATGCATAAATAAGTAAATCTTTAAAAAAACCAGCTCAAAATGGGTAAAAGACTTGGATGTAAAACCTGAAACTATACAAAACATAGGGGAAAAAAAAAACACAAGCAAAATACTTCATGACATAAACTTTGGAAATATCTTTGCAGATATGTTCCTAGCAGCAAGGAAAACAAAGGAAAATATAAACAACTAAAAAACTTCTGTACAGCAAAAGCGATAGTAACCAAAATGAAGAGACACCCTACTGAATGGGACAAAGTATTTGCTTAACATATATCTGACAAGGGATTGATGTTAAAGGTCAGCAAAGACCTCACACAACTCAACAAAGAGAAAATAAACAACCCAATCAAAAAATGGGCAGAAGAGCTAAATAGGTACTTCTCCAAAGAAGACATGCAGATGGCCAACGGTCATATGAAAAAAAGGTCATCATCACTTATTATCAGGGAAATGCAAATCAAAACCACAATGAAATACTACCTTATACTAGTAAGAATGGCCCATACTAAAAAAACCAGAAACAGCAAGTACTTGTGAGTGTGTGGAGAAAAAGGAACATTCTTGCACTGTTAGTGGGAAGGTAGACTGGTCTAGTCCCTATGTAAAGCAATGTGGTGGTTCCTTCCTCAGAACACTAAAATTAGAGCTGTAATACTATCCAGCAACTCCACTGCTAAGTACCTACCCAAAGAACACAATAACACTATTTTGAAAGGAACCCTGCACTCCTACGTTTATTGCAGCATTGCAATAGCCAAAATATACAAACAACCTATATGCCCCCAAATAGATGAGAGGATCAAGAAGATGTGGTATATATACACAGTAAAATACTACTCAATAATAAAAAAAAGATAAACTCATGACATTTGTGGCAACATGGATGGAGTTTGAAGGGGTTATGTTAAGTGAAATGAGCCAGAAGGAGAAAGGTAAATACTGGAGGGTTTCATATATATGTGGAATATAGAGAAACCAAAAAAAATTTCAGTCAAGGACAAACCCTTGAAAGCTGACCACAGATGAGAGGCATCTAGGGAGGTTAGTGCAAGGGGAAGGGAGGCAGGGAGGAGTAAAAATGGGTGGGTGAGAGTATAATGGACTATAGTGGAGGACTGTGGATTTTTTGGTGGTAGATAGCTATGGTGATTACCACACCTGAGGGGAGAAATCCTATATTGATGAAAAATTAACAAGGATATAAAAAATAACTCTTCATTACAAAATTAATATATATGGACATCATTAAAAGAAATGAAACTAAATTCCTACTTAACTCACAGACAAAATTAAAAGTTGATTAAAGATTTGAATATATGAATTGAAAGAATAAAATACTTAAAACATTGAGAATAAACTATATGCTATCTACCACAAAGATGTATTTGGGGACACAACCCTAATGACAAGGGAAACAAAAGAAAAAATAAACAAATGAGAATACACCAAACTAAAATGCTTTTTTCTTTTCTTTAAATCTCAAAAGAAACTCACATGTAAAAAAACGGCAATGTATAGACTGGAAGGGCACATCACATGTCTGACAAAGGCCAACTGCAAATATATTAGTACTTATACAATATAACAACAAAGAAACAACACAATAAAAAAATGAGCAGAAGACCTAGACAGTTCCCTAAAGGAAATATCCAGATGGCTTACAGACGCATGAAAATTGTTCAGCTTCATGTGTTATAAGGGAAATGCAAATCAAAACCTCAGTGAGGTACCGCCAGAACCCTAGGAGGATGGCCTATATCAAAAAGAATGTTACAACAAATGTTCATGAGGATGTAGAGAAAAATGAACACTAATCTATTGTGGACAGGGAAGCAATTTGGTACAGTCTTTTGGAAATGGTATGCAGGTACCTTAATAAAATAAAAATCGTTTAAGTTATATGATGCAATAATACCACTGCTCGGTATTTACACGAAGTTTGTGAAAACACATACAGAAGGCTTATATACTCTTATGTTCATAGCAGCACTTTCCACAATTGTCATACCATGTAACTAAACTAAGTATTGTCTGACATTCCTGCTGGTAAATAATTTCATATAGTTCTTATATTTTATGATGACTGTGATGATTGTTAAGAGATTGGTTATATATGTATGCAATTAGGTCCAAGATATTTAGTTGTCCATTCTTTGCTACATCTTTCTTTGTCCTCTATTAATATTTTTTCTTTTAGGTTAATAAATTCTTAGATTATTAACATTAGTTTTAATGTTAATTATAATGTTAAGTGGGGGTATCTTAAAGTTTAAAAGTAGGCTGCAGTCCTTAGGATTAGCTCCTTAGGATTAACATAAATACTTATTTCTATTGCTCCCAGTTTGGGAAGCTTTTGCATCAAAATGAAAGGTATCTACAGTAAACCTTACAACAACAAATATTGAATGACTTTATGAAAGAAGAGATTGAGGCAAAGAGAGGGCCTATAACTTAGTCCACGCCCTAGAGAATGTCAATAATAGATTCAAGGAAAAGAAGTTAAAGTCTCTAGGACTCTGGGTGTCTGAGTTGCTCTTATCAGACAGATATTTTACACTCATGCAGTGAGGAGTTAGTTATTTTTTCATAGAAGACTATTGGTTTAGGTTTGTGGTCAGGAGCAGGATAAGGAATGGAAAATGGTATATGGCTTCAAACAGCCATGATTAATTTGGGAGATATGGAGATCCTCAGTGAATTGTTAAAGAAGAAGTAGTGGAAGATAAAGTAAGGTTCAAGGGCTCTATGACAGTTTTTTTTTTTTAAAGATTTATTTATTTATGCATACAAGCTGGGATACAGGCCAGATGGATATTTCCTTTGGGGGCAGCTAGAGGGTTCACCAGAGACAGAGTGGGGAGCAGAACAGGCAGATCGACAGAAATACACTGCTGAGGGAAACAGTGGGCGAAGCAGGAGAGGTCTGCCACACCACGTGGGAATCTCCCCTGCCGGGGGCCAAAGTCTCTTCGCAGCAGCTGCTGACAGCTCCACAGCGCAGCGCTTAACCGCTGCGCCACCAGGGAGGCCCTATGACAGTTCTTCTTAATAATAGCTTTGGGACTTTTGGTTGTAGGGAAAAAAGCTCTATGTGCTTCACCTGCTCAAATACACATACTTTGTTCTGAGCTCTCTGGAAGCCTCTTTTCTTATTCTTCACTCATTTCGGTATTGGCTTTACAGCCCCAATCAGTTGATGCATATCTAATGGGGTCTGTATGTGTCATAGTGCAGGAGACAAATACAAGTTGAACTATACAGGCAAGACAAAAGTTCCTGAGCAGACCCAGTGTGAAAAAATATTTTATTGGGTCCTTTGGTGATAACACAGCTAGATTAGACAACTTGATCTGTTTAAGAAGAAACTACTCCACATCATTTAGGCTGTGAAGCTGCATCACATCCATTAATGTTAGATTATTATATAAAAAGGATAATAGTAAGTGTTGGTGAGCATGTAGAGAAATTGAAACTCTTGTACACTTCTGGTGGAAATGTAAAATGGTGGAGTTCCTATGGAAAAATCATATGACAGTTTCTTACATATTCAAAAATGGAATTGTTATATAATTTAGCAATTCTACTTTTGGTATATACCCAGATAAAATGAAAGCAGGAAATTCAACCAAGGAATTGCGTCATGTATATTAAAAAACATAGGACATTCTTGAAGAAATTGAAAAAGAAACAAATTAATGGATAGTCTGTGTTCATGGATTGAAAGAAATAGTATTGTTAAAATACTCATAGAGTACATGACAAGATTCCACACTCATTTATGGTAAAAACTGTCAATAAATTGGGAATAAAATAAACATATCTCACCATAACAATGGCCCTATATGTCAAGTTCACAGCTAACATCATATCTAATGATGAAAAATTTAAAGCATTTCCTCAAATAATTTCCTTGTCTAATAAAACAATGATATCTACTGTCACCACTACTGCTCAATATGCTATCAGAAATCCTAACCAGAGCAATTAGACAAGAAAAACCATAAAAGGCATCCAATTGTAGAAGAAGACAAAAACTGTTTGCAGATGACATGATTACATACATAGAAAATCCAAAAGACTCTACCAAAAAGCTATTAGAAATAATAACTATATATAGTAAAATGGCAGGACATAAATATCAGTAATAAAAATCTCTTGGATTTCTATATGCAAATAATGATCAGGGAAAGAGAAGAGAAAAATCCAATTTACAATCAACTAAAATGGATAAACTACATGGGAGTAAATTTAACGAAGGAGGTGAAGAACCTGTACCTTGAAAACTAAAAGACCCTGTCAAAAGAAGTAAAAAAAAAAAAAAAGACATGAAGAACTGGAAAGATATCCCATGTTCATTGATTGGAAGAATAAACATCATTCATCATTAAAATGGCCATATTACTTAAAGGAATTTGCAAATTCAACACAATACATACCAAAATCCCAATAATCTTTTCAAGGAAATAGGACAATTATAAAATTTGAATGGACCACAAGAAATCCTGTAGTCAAGGAAATCCTGAGAGAACAGAAGAAAAGTAGAGGATCACATCAATTTTAAAATATACTACAAAGTCACAGTGATTAAAACAGTATGCTATTGGAATAAAAATAGATACAAATACATATGGAATAAAATGGAGGACCCAGAAATAATTCCACAGAAAGGATATTTAAAAAATGCCTGGAAGATGAACTTAGAGGTATTTCCTATTTTGCTTCTGTGAAGATAATTTAAGTAGTCCAAAGGGGCACTGGCTTCAGAGGATCCTGTGACTTGGGGTACACTTTCCGGACATTGTAGACCAATGCTGACCATGAAATTAAGCTATCTACTACAAAAGGTGGGTGGCAAGAGGCTCCTGGACATTGTGGAGAGGTCAGTTTCCCATAGGATGGGGTCTGATGGATCATACCCACACTCTCATGCTAGGGGGAGAAGGAGAGATCTGCTTAGTGTAGAAGCACATTCCTAACTGTGGGGGATACATGTGAAGATGCTGGAGTTAGCCTAGCAGTAAATTTCCCCTGCAAAGAAGGCGATGCTTGATACTACACTTCCCCAAACCCTTTAGGACTCAAGCTGATACAGTGAAGCAACACTGAACGCTTGGCCTGTAGACTGTAGAGACATAGGTCTGGAAACCCAAAAAGGTGGGCTATCAGTGGTTACACAGGCACAAGCCACCCCTGTATACCACTTTCACCAGTGACTGGACACCTCCAGGGCTTTACCCACTTCTAGACTCTGCAACAACAGACTGGCTTTCCCTAACATATAGCACCATTTACTGCATAAAGAAATAGAAACATATTTCCTGCTCATGAATTGGGAGAAGCAATATTGTTAAAAGGATCATCTTACCCAAAGTGATGAACAGATTAAATGTAATTCCTATCAAAGAGTCTTAATTATATTCTTAAAAGAAATACAACATTACTTAAATTCATATGACCCCACAAAAGACCAAGTATAGCCAGAGTAATTCTGATAAAAAAGAGAAAGAATGGTATTCTCACCATCCCAGGCTACAACTTACCACAAAGCTATAATAATCAAAATAGTGTGGTACTAGAAGAAAAAAAAGATACACAAAGCAATGTGAATTGAGAGCCAGAAATAAACTCATATTTCTGTGGACAGTTAATGTATGATAACAGAGCCAAGAGCATACATTGGAGAAAGGAAAACCTCTTCAATAAGTGGTTTCTGGAAAGCTGGATATGCAAGAGAATGAAACTAGATTACTACATACTCCTACCATACACAAACATTAACTCAAAATGGATAAGAGGGTTGCATGTAAGATCTGAAACCTTAAAATACAAAGAAGAGAAGCTAGGTAAAACACTCCATAATGTAGGCTTTAGTGATGTCTCCGTGTCGCCATCTCCAACAGCAAGAAAGACAAAAAAGAATATAAACAACTGTGATGACATCAAACTAAAAAACTCTTACACAGAGGGAAAAAAACCTCAGTAAAACAAAAAAACATCCCACTGAATGGGAGAAAATATTTGCACACAAACATCTGACAAGATGCTGATATCCAAGATCTACAGAGAATTTATACAATTTAGTAAAAAGACAACAGATATCCTTATCAAAAAAAAAGGGGGGGAGGCAGAAAGATAAAGTAGGCACTTGTCCAAAGAAGACAAACAGGGGCCTCCCTGATGGCGCAGCGGTTGAGTGCTGCACTGTGGAGCTGTCGGGAGCGCGCAATGCGGGTTCGATGCCCAGCCAGGGAGAATCCCACATGGTGCGGCAGACCTCTCCTGCCTCGCCCACTGCTCCCCTCAGCAGTGTATTTCTGATCTGCCTCTTCTGTGCCTCACTCTGTCTCTGGTGAGCCCTCTCGCCGCCCCACGCCTCTGCCCTGTACCCCAGCTTGTATGTATAAATAAATAAATCTTTAAAAAAAAAGAAGACAAACAGATGGCCAACAGGCACATGAAAAAATGCTCCTCATCACTTCAGGGAAATGCAAACTACAGTGAGATAGTATCTCTCACTTGTGAGAATGGCTCATATTAAAAAAAAAAAAAAACAACAGAGACAAAAAGCGTTAAGTGTGGAGAAAAAGGAATACTAATATACTGTTGGTGGAATTGTACATTTGTCCTGTCTACATGGATAGTGGTATGGAAATTCCTTAAAGAACTAAAAATGGAAATACCATGTGATCCAGCAATACCACTCCTAGGTATTTACCCAAACAATATGAAAACTTTAATATGAAAAGATTTATGTGCCCTATGTTTATAGCAACATTATTCACAACAGCCCAGACATGGAACCAACCTAAATGACCATGGACAGGAAAACAACTATGGCATATGCCCTCAATGAACTACTACTTGGCTATTAAAAACCATGAAATAGTACCTTTTGAGACAAAAATAAAAATTAAAAAGAAGCTAGAAGGAGCTGTTGTGAGAGGGGATCTTTATTTCTCCTTTTAGGTTCTTTGCCTGGTTATCCTCACGGTGCCAAAGCACTGGCCCACTCACCAGAGGGTTATGATTAGGTGTGTTCAGAGGAGCCATACTTTGAGAACAGGAGTTATTTATTTTTGTTTCTGAAGAATGATTTTGCTCCCGGCATTCCATTGTCACTCATGCTATGGTAAAAGTGATTCCCCAGTGTACTTAAAATTGATAATAACACTTAAGCCCCTCAGGATATCCATCACCCTTGCTCTGACAAAAATCTACCTTTACACTATTATTAGAGAAAGTGGTGATTTTTGGATCTTCTGTTTCTTTTTTTCTCTTTCATTTGCCAACAAAAGAGTTGTCAAAAGTAATGTTTATAATAATTTAACGGATTATTTGCTTATTAGATATTAATCATTCTGCCGTGCCTAGGGCCCATGCTGGTGCTTTGCTGCTAGAACAGTGATTCTGATCTCAATTAGATTATGTCTCTCTCCTTTACCTCCCCATAAATCATTCCGGCAAACTGAAATTAACAGCTACTGGAGCGCATTAATAATCTGCCTCACACATTGGAAAATGCATTAGCCGGAACCCTCCCATCGCTCTGACTGTTAAGCACATCATTTTGTTTATGAAATATAAACATTTCATGGAAGAGCTCTCCCACATTTCTCTGGGCCTGTGACAGCTAAAATGATTGCACACAATTGCCAGTCAGTCATGCGCCCAAATAAAGTTTGTTTAAAGTCATGGTTCTGTGACTGTCCCATTTTCTCAGGCATTTAAAAACCTACATTTAACATAAAAAAATATGCTGTGATCATGAAAATAATAATAATACTTTAAAATTGATACCTCAAGTGTGTACAGTCCTTTGCCTAGTTTACAAAGTGTTTTCACTTTGTTGTGCCTGTGAGCTAGCAGGATGCTATTATTAATCACATTTATTTCCTCTTTATAGGGAAACTAAGGTGGAGAGGGGATGTGAACAAGGTCACACAACTAGTGGTGAAAAGAGGCCTAGAGTCCGGGATTTGACTGTAAGTCTCATGTTCTTTTCAAGCTCTGCATACTGCACACCACACTCCTTGTATATCTATATTCACTCTATTTCTGTGTAAATATATAATACAGCCATGTGTCCTTCTAGAGGTAAGTGATCTGCCTTTATTCTTACAGATTAAAGATCAAGAATCGTCAGAGGTAAATGCATTGATATCTTTATTTTAATTCACTGCACTTATTTATTGCATCAGTTACATCCCGCTGTACAATTCAGTGATGATGTACACAGGCAGAGTGAAATGGAGACTTGACATACTATCAGCAGCATTTTTTATTTCTCTATATATAGCCTCTTGGATGATTCAAGCACTCAAACACCCTCTTTATATCAACAGCAAGTATTTTGGTCTTAATTTACTTTGATGGCAAAAAAAGACAGATGGCAGCAAAGTTGATTTGTGCTTTTTTGTTAATAATGCCCAGGCAGTCTTACCATGAAATAAAACTGATTCTTACTTGACTAGCATCTAAGATCATGAAAAATACTGACTGCAGCATACTTTTACTGACATAATTGTAACAGGTAAATAATAGCCTCAGCTATGGGGTGAAAGACATAAAAATATAAATCTGTTGGAATTTAAAAAGATCTTGACAATTTAAATTTCAGAAGAACATATATATACTCCATTATTTCTTATTTTTTGCCCCCCAAATAGTCTTAAAATTTCCTAGAATTGCCTCCAGACAGTTCTAATTTTCCATTTCCTAATTGTGTAGTTAACTTCTCCATACTTTATTTATCTACAATTAGGAGAATAAGTACCCTCCTTATCTCAAAGTTAATGTGAAGAACAAATGGGAAAAAATTGTGCAAATGTATTCTAACTAGAAGTTTCTTCTGAATTAGATAGCCCTTTAATTATGTTGTGGTATAACAGTTGAAGTTGTGTTTCTTTTTAAAGGAATTCAGATAGCTTAGGAAACATAGTCTCTTAACAGATTATTAACTGATGCTACAGGTTTCTTTCTTCTTTGTCTCTACCCTCCCAAAGACTAACTCATTTGATCGTTGGAAAAGAACTAGAACAGAAATATCTTTTGTCTGATTTTTATAGCTTCATGAATCCATGTTAATAGACTACATGTGCAGATGTTTAAATGAAAACTTAAAACAATAAAAAATTATTAATTAAAGCACAACAAAAAAATAATTCTCAGACCCTGTGCAGAGTATGGTGGTTATCAGAGTGGGGGTGGATAGGAGGTTTTGGTAGAGGGGGCCAATTTGATGGCGTGATGACTCTAGAACTTTAATGGTGGTTGGTGAAGGATGTACATATCATATATTGAGGTATGAAGCTTCATTCCTGAAACTATGTAGTTTTATGAATGAATGGTAAATGAAATGAATGGTAAATTTGATTAAGAATTTATTGATTGCAGACCATAAGAACTCTGAGAACATGACTGGTATATTTGGGATTCCAGCATCTACCCTGGTACTTGGCCTGCAAAAAATATATTCTTCATAAATCTAAAAGTGCCACACATTTCAATTACGCTTCCACTGAACAAAAAACATTTCCACACTTTCTTTTTATGTTTCTTTCAACTTGAGCTGACTGGTCACCAATAAAAAACAACAAACCAAACACACCAGTCTCATTAGTCTTAGGCCAAACCAAAACTCTTATGTAAGCCTCATTCACAAGTCTTGCATGGTACTGGACATGTTTCGGAATAGTTTGCTCCCCAAAGCATTTGGATTTGTCACGGTGATGATATTTAACGGACTGTGCAAGAGTCTTTTGATCGCATCTTGTGAATATGTGTTTTTACAACTGTGTTACAGAAACATTTTCATTAAGGGAAAGAAATACCAGATATGTAGATGAAAGTCAGAATGAATTATTTTTTTTTTGAAGATTTATTTTTTATTTATACATACAAGCTGGGGTACAGGCCAGAGGCACGGGGCGGCAAGAGGGTTCACCAGAGACAGAGCGGGTAGCAGAACAGGCAGAGCAGAAATACACTGCTGAGGGGAGCAGCGGGCAAAGCAGGAGAGGTCTGCCACGCCATGTGGGATTCTCCCTGGCCGGGTGTCGAACCCGCGTCGCCGCTGCCGACAGCTCCACAGCGCAGCGCTTAACCGCTGCGCCACCGGGGAGGCCCCAGAATGAATTATAATTCATTTTTTAAATATATGTATTTTGACTTGATTGAAATCCATGTATTTGGATATGGATTTTGGAGCATGTGGACTATTATTTCCTCTTTGGGTGAAGCTACAATGATGCATTCTGTGAATGCTTATTAAGCATTATTCTGATCTTAATTATTTTCTTATATGCCTCTGGGCCCTGTAAAGTCACCATTATAGTTTTCCCGAAGTCTTCAGTGACAGGGTATTAAGGTCTTTCAGCCAATATTAATTAGGAAGTAAATAATTACTTTTAAAATGATGCATGAAATTAAGTAATTTTTGTACAATCTATGCTATTCTTCAAGCAATCTTTAATGAGTATAATATAATAAAGCAATAATTAAATTGGTAATATATTTGTCATTCCTGTTAAAAGCTCTTTCCTTAGCCCAGCTGTAGCAGAGGGTCATTTGAAAGTGGGCATTAAGTATGCGTGATACATACAATATTGCACAGTACTGCCAAGTATCTTTTGGAGAAGCAGCTTCTATGCATGTGTAATAACCAATCTTTAAATGTCAAAGTTGTAGCCATTTTAAGAAAGAAATCCATATTTTGGACTAAATGTCATTTCGGATAACCAAGGTATTTGGAAGCTCCACGAAGGTTTTTAAGAAAAGGGGGGAAAAAACCAGATCTCCATAAGCTTTAACTTATTTATTTTTCATTTCCATAACTTGATAATGACCAAACCAAACTTCTCTGAAAACTGAAAGCAAAACTGTGCTCTGAGCTGAGACCTGGTGATTCTTGCTTCACCTTGAAGGAAATCTTCAGTTTAGTTATAAATCCCTGAAAATCAGGTTTTATAATGGAAATGCTGAGAGGTTCTCTGCCATTTTAACAGCCAAAGCTGAGACAGCTTTAAAAAGATATATATGCATGTAATATGCATATACCAGGAGGTTATACCTACCTTATCAGTGATAAACATGATAGCACTCATAAAAATTAGTTTCATATACTGTATGTTGAACAAACTTTACCTGTTCTTCTTTGGCGTTCTCTTTAGACCCCTTAACCTACCAACAGAGGGGAAACAAACACTATATTCTGAGGCATCCAAGAATAAAACTCAATTCAGCCAAGTCCCTAGCTCTCTGGGTTTGTTTTTGTTTTTGTGGAACTCTTCATTAGATACCTAATGATATCTGTGTAGATTAGAACCCAGCCTCTTATTCTTTGTTTTATTAAACAGCAATTGCTTGGTATTTTGTGAATGAAATCTACATAACTTTTTTAGTGTGTATTCAATGCAAACCCATATACAATAGGGCTCATATGTGTGGCAGATTTATGCGCACTACATTTAAAGAGGACGGCAATTCAGTGACGGGACTATTGATTGAGTGTGCAAAGGAAACTTCACATGGGAGAGGATTTGACTTTTAAATGGATCCCAACCCATTACCCCACCATGTGACTACTGTTTGCTCTGTCTCCAAATTTTATTTAATATTGCAGAGACAGATAACTGTATTTTGGAACCAGAAAAAACTAAGAATCCAGTCAAGAAGTAGTTCTTTTTGATAAACTTGGGCAATGGGAAAAAACCCTATTAATTCTTATTTCTAGTGTATCTCTTGTCCTTTTCAGGAGAGGCAATAAATCTTTGCTCCCCAAATGAACAACAAAGGGGAAAAAAATAATGTTAGGAGTGCCTACAACTTGTCAAATCAAATGTTAGTGAATCATGTCTTTGGAGGAAATGGTTTTCTGGAGAAGAGTTTTTCCCTTTATTTTTCCTCTACCTTTCTTGCTGCAAGGGGCTGCAGGATTACTGTCACCATCATCCTCTGAACAGCATAGATTACCCCTCCCTGTCTTCTATCACATAGACAAGGCTTGGGGGCTATAGAGGAGAAGCTTCTTGTAGGACTTAGGAACATCTCTAATGACTAACTGTCCATAGCCTTGGGACACATATCTTTATATTTCCAAAGCCTCCACCCAGTTAGACTCTTAAGCTTTCCAAGCAGAAAGCAAAGTCATAATGGTAATTGGTATTTTTGCCTCTTTATTGCTTCATAAACATTATGTTCATTAACTAAATAACACTACCCATTACTTCGAATGGTCAAGGTGTGGGGGCCTACATGCTCTGAAATTCAATCTTTTCATTTCATTGCAATGCAGACAGCCCATTTTATTCTCTTTTCATAAATAAAGAGATGCCCAAAGGTGAATGATGGATGAATCTTAAATGGTTGGTGTCCAGTTTGAAAAAGCACCTGGAATTTGGGCTGTTTTACTGCATTCATACAGATCTTTATTATTACTTAGCATTCACACAGCATTTGGTTTTTGCAAAGGGTTTCGCACTCATTTTTATAAGCTATTCTTCATACCAATCCTGAGAGGCAGGTTCATTTTCCTCAATATGCGGCTGAGAAGACTTGGCAGCGGGCTTGTCAGCCTCTTGTGTTAAGGGTCTGTGATCTTAAATACTGCAGGGTTTAGGGTGGTGGTTTCTAAGTTGTTGAATTACCAGGCATAATGATGAGTGCGTATTTTCATAGCTAAATTTACTCCTAAAGAGCATTTTAATTTTACCAAGGCACAGCTTCTAGGCAAGGAAAGGTTGATAAAATGAATATTGTGCTATGGTAAAGAAAGGCATCAATTCCTGAGAATATTCAAGGATCTCAAATATTTGATACTGTACTTAGGGTGTATCAAGAAAGAGTACTGGGAAAGGGCTTAACTGAAATTGGTTTTAAAGGAAATCCTATTTCTCTCGCCCTTTTGTCTCCTCTCCTATTTCCTCTTTCTCTGTCACTCTCTTTTTCCATTTCCCACTTCTCTATCTCTTACCATAAAATCTGAGTGGAATCATCAATGCCTCATTTCTAAAATGTTGCCTGAGCTGATGCTAGTAAAATGTCTGGTAAATTTGTTGGCATAGAGTGAATCAACGTATCTCATTATGCTGGTGATCTTATATGTTCTGGGATCAGAGATATGTTTTTCTTCCCCCATATCTCTGGCCCAAGTAAAGCTCTGAGCAGCAGTGTATACCCAGGAATTATCCAGAATAAAGGGGAGGACTGGGTAGCTATTCTGATACTTTATCTCTATTGTTTCTTCTTCAATGATTTAGGCAAAAAATCAGTTAGAAGTTTACATTAATTTATTGGGGAGGGTTTAGGGTGGTTTGCTTGAGATAAAAAGGGTGAATTACCTTTGGCATTATGGAGTAAAGAATGAAGTCTGGATGGGAGACAAGCATCTTATAATGTGGCTTCTTATACATCCATTGCTTTTCTGTCCATACATTCAGCATAAATTTTATCAAGTGGCCATTGATCAGTACTTACTTTTCCTTCTCCCAATCCTCACTGTAACAGGAAGCATTTGAGAAATGACCTACAATTTATGATGCTTTATCAATGTTTTTACTCACTATGGAGGAAAGTGTGAGGAACATATTTCATGATGAAGTGGGTTTCTAGTTAACAGGACAAAATGAAAGCAAAGTCATAGATCAGTGTAATATGTCAAGAATGGAAAGGATTCAATTTATTGTAAATAATACCCAAGTTGCAAAAGAAATACAGCAACAGAAATCAGTTTATTCTATATGTGAAAGAGGAAAATTACCAGTAAGAAGTAACGGGCTCCATTTATCCCTTGACAGAAATTCATATTGTTTGTGCCTGTCCCCTCTGGGGCATCAAGGATTCTATCCATCTTTGAGATTTGGGCAAACATGTTTGACTTCCTGAGGCAATGTTATAACAAACAGCACCTTGAAACTCAAAGCATTTTACTGCTGATGTGCGAAGGCACATAGGGAACGCGCCACCAATTAAGATGTGTTTCTCAAAGACTGGTTTCCAATCTACCTCAATTGGAATCATCCAGAGTGTTTACCTGAAAAATAAAAATTCCTGATCCCATGAGAGACTATCAAATTCAAATTTATGAGGCTTGGGAACTGAGAATGTAAATGGTAATGTTAATATCCAGGTAATTCTAGAGTTGCTAGGTCTACAAATAAAACAAAATTAAAAAGCAAGTAAACAGTAAAAAAAAAACAAAAAAAAAAAACCAAACAGTTCTGGCCACTTAAATTTAAATTTCAGATAGATGACATTTTTTAAGGGTATGTCTATTATATGCAATATTTGAAACATATTTATTTATACTTCAAAACTACTGCTAATGAACAAATCAAACAGTACCATTTTACCTGACAATGTTATTTTATAGACATTGACATTTGAGAAACACTGCTTTAAGAGTTCCAAGTGTTCCAAACCATTGCAAAGCTCTGGTCTTACCTGAGAACTTTTTGAGTGACAAAGGGTGGCAGGATTTTTGCTGATCTGACTCTAAATGCCTAGGACTTCTAAACAATTAAAGTATGCAAACATGGGGGACCCCCAAGACCTGGGGCCATCCTGTTTTACAAGATGTTTTCCCACAGGAAAAGCAACAACTTTAGGAAATCTGAGTGTTATCAGCACATACCCCTTTATCTTTTTTAAACCTTGACCTTTTGGGGGGGATGTTGGAGGAAGGGGGAGGTGCAGCTGGACATGTGCTGTCTAGGTGGATTTTTAAAAATTATTTTCTTTAGAAATCTTCAATGATTTTCTAAACATTGGCCAACACAGTTTGCTAACTTTTTGTTCAAATGAAGTTAACTACTTGGTAAAATCAGGGTGTACCACTAAATAAAAGCCTTTGGAATTCTTTGTGTAAGTTCTGGTTTCTTCTAGAGGAGAATCAAGGTAAATGGCTTGTAAAAATACCTGTAACAGCTCAAAGAATCTTTTAAGCCAAAAGGTGTACAGGTAAGCCCAGGACAGGTAAGCCCATGGGATGTGCTTTCTCTTCAGGGACCTGCTTAAATGTGACTCTTTATAGGTGGGACCATCTTTTCACTGTACGTGTTTGTATGACATGTGCTTGAAAACGTACTTCAAGGACAGATGGAGAGTCCAATAAACTCTGCTCCACAGTAGGTTCAAGAACATTGATTAAAAAAAGCACATTCCTCTTTCCAACCCATTTTACCACATTTTTTTTTCCAGCTGAAGGTAAGGGCTTTCATTGATTTTGACTGTCTGGGAGCATATTTCTAATTTACATCTCCTGAGTTTACAATTCACTGCAAAGAAGCCCAGATAAAGTGGAAGCAAACAGAGCCTTCTGGAGAAACCCTCAGCATGAATAATATACTGTTTACCTTAATGAAAGCACTATCAGAAACAGGAGGGCCAGACTCTTTTGTTATTGCTAAACATAAGCAGTCTGAAACCTGAAGGAATAATTGCTGCACCATGTTCTGTCTGAACCTTTCCTAAATAATTTCAATTCTATTGACTTTTTTGGCCTTTTAACCAAGCCATCAGCTTTCTAGACAGCTTTGCCTCCATTTCTAGAAATCCATAGCCTGTGGAAAGAGTGAGTGGCCTAAGACATTTTATAAACCTTACTTCATTAATCCTTATCATAACCTTGAGAGTTAAAATGTCTATATGTCCTAATGGCCCCAATTTTCATAAGAAGAATGAGGTAAAGAAAGTGTTGTGAAAAAATGACATGGAAACAGAAAGTGTTGTGAAAAAGCTAACAGGTTTTATACATTTATTTGTTATAATTAATTATGAGCATTGGGTGGCTCTAGTACTAGGTGACCTATAAATAAAATAAAGCTGTCTCTCTCCTGGAAGATTTGAAATATATTATGAGACTTCTTTTATTGATATTCTTATGTTTGACTGATGTGCAGAAATGAAGATCTCCTCTCACTCTTACCTGTGTACTTGAGTTTCTCAAATATAGGTGATACAGCGTAAGATATTTGTACAGGAGCTTTGGTGAGAAGAGAACTTGCAACCAACTGATATAACCTAAGTCTTTCTTGGTCTGACCCAGGGGTTTTAGTGCTAAATGATCAACCATTATAAAATCCATCTTACCAGGTGGCTCCATTGGTAAAATGGCAAGTATTGTCAGTGTTAAGACAGATCACCCCCCTCTCAGAAACTGGGTCCAAGCCCAGCTCTCTGCACCTTGATGTAAAAGTTGCATATAAAATAGTAGATTGGATGCTGGTGATGACAGACCATGGAATTAGTGAAAAGAATAGAAACAGAGAATGATGCAAAAAGGTACTTGAATAAGGGACATGCTGATCTCCATGCCTCTGGAGGTTTGTATAGTGCACCAGTCTTATAGCCAGGATGGTTTAGGTGGGAGATATATGTGTCTACAACTTTTACTACCTAGTGGTAAAATTATAGGACGTTTACTACTTAGTGGTAAAATAAGAAGGGTTAACAGTTGAGTTGCGTGAAGGTCACAACTATGAGCTGAGTCTTCTGAACTCTGCTGTGTTTATTGTCTAAGGAAGAGACCTATGTCTATTAGACACCTTTCAGGGGAAAGTGACAGGTCAGATTAGATGGGCTTGCGAGAGGGAGGACTGGAGGACTAGATACAGAAAAATGGAGAAGGCAGGCTATGTGGAGCCCCAGCTAGATTTATTTTAGTGCTTATAAATAAAAACATGAGCAGAACCTCTCTACAGAATTATTTACGGAAGAATTTTAAGCAATGGGTCCTTTCCAGTCTAAGAACTGAATGCTAAAGTTTATGATGTAGAATGACTTTGGTTACTGGGGCCCCAATTTGGACAAATCTGCCATTAACACCAGCATGGCAGTTATTTTACTGGGGGTGACAGATTGTGAGGTAGGGAGAGTAATTCAGACTATTACCCAGGTGAAGGCATGAAAGCTCAGTGATATATGAAGACCACTTAAATTCATTGTATCTTGTACATCACATCTTTGATAGATTATAGCTGTGGCATTAAAATGGAAATGGTTTCTCTGAGGCCTGACAGGGGCTGGGGTGACCTATGACCTCCCTCTGAGGAATGTGACTGACCGAATTATCAGTTAAGAGAAAAATCTACGGGGAATAGACTCACAGTGATGGCGAATCCGCCATGCATATATATCTATATTTTTTAAACCTTTGGTTTGATTGAAAGCTTCAGAACTCAAACCTAGTTTCCACCTCCTCTCCTTTCCCCTCCCTCAATGCTCCCTCCCCAGCCCGAGCTAACTTTCTTAGCTCAG
This sequence comes from Scalopus aquaticus, assembly GCA_004024925.1. Taxonomy (NCBI): domain Eukaryota; kingdom Metazoa; phylum Chordata; class Mammalia; order Eulipotyphla; family Talpidae; genus Scalopus; species Scalopus aquaticus. The sequence goes on along the minus strand of PVIJ01005817.1, from coordinate 16,382 downwards.
ATTTCATACCGGCAAGGCTCCTAATATTGATTGAAAAATTGTTATTAGAGATAGTAGGCCTCCTGCACACTGCCTACTGATTTAATTTGGAAAACATTTAATTTTATGAAGCGGTAAATGATGGTGCCACGCTCCCCTGTGTTAGGGAGCAGCTGGCTCTTTACCTCCTCACCCGCCCAAGTCCCAGGCGTCCTCCTGGCAATCATGTGCTCCCTTCCCCTTTGCTTAACAAGTTATTTCAATTTCTAAACGAAGGCTGAACAAGAGAAAGACAACATGCAAATTGAGATCCAAGCCGCCATTCACACGTGAAAAAGTTCCCCTGGAATTCCCTCAACTCGGCCCACCCCCTCCCCTCTGCATCTGTCATGAAAAAAACAGAGCCCTTGTTCTCCTCAGATTGTTTTCACCAATGACCTGACACCACCATCTATAATTAATTACATCATTTACATTAGACTATTGACTAAACAAATACATAAATCATAGGCAGAGTCAATAGGTGCAGACATATTTAATCATGTTCTAAATAATGATTACTGCTCCCATAATGCAATAATTATTTTCAGCAGCTGACTTGAATTAATCTTCTGTCAGTGTGCCATCTGAAAAAAAAAAAAAGAGACGAAGATGAAGAAGGCCACGCGGGTGATGGAGGAGCTGTTCTGTTGCTCTCAGTTTCTCTTTTCATTCTTCCGGCGGGCGCCCTCTGTTCTCCCTCTCTCTTTTCATGACCCTGCTCTACTTCTCTTTTTCTTTTCCTCTACTTTTCATGTTCCTCTTTGTCTTTACCCTGATTCATGCCCATGTCTCATACTTGTTCTTTTTGCCACCTGTCTCTGTGGCTTTTTCTCTTTATCCCTCAACATGTAACTTCCCCATTCTTCTTCCTTTCCATTTGTTCTCGGGTGAGACAGTGCGCCTGGTTTATCTGGTCCTCATTTATAGTGCAGCACCCCCCCCCCACCGCCCCCATCCCTATCCGCCCAGCCTGTCCATCACTTTCATTTCTAAATCTCCATGGACGGTTTAAATGTTAAGGACTCAAAGAAGCAGATTTCTTAATAACTTATCCAGATTAAATTTTCTTACTTTTCTTTTGACAGCATTTCCTAAATCATTTTCCACTTTGGAATAGCATATTGATTAAAGAGGTAGCTAGTTATAAGACAGGAGTATTCAACAAATACAATGCTCATAATTTTTAAACTAATTTAGCTTTTGTCATCAGAGAGAAGAGAATAAATCAGTGTTTGTCAGTGTACATGGAGTTTTTGTTTTTAAGCTTAGAGATGGAATCAGCTCTCTAAACTGTTTTATTTGGAACAGATCATACGGTCATTAGCAGGGATTTTATAAGTAAAATATTGTTCTACTTCATATTTGGCTATCAACAGGCAAGGCTTATTGTTAGGAAGTGTCAACTTGAATCAAAGACATCATGCTACAATTTATTTAAATACTAGTAGTTTGAGATGCTAATTTGAAAAGGCATTATTAAGAATCAGTGCAGAATCAACATTTGTACTTTGTCTTGTGCTTAGCATTGTTGTTTCTTTATAAGTTTATAGACAATATTTATACAGGAGGAAATAATCATTTTGAGTCAAGTGATACATGAGTTGAAATGTTTGTTCTCTGTAGATAGTTTTACTGTCCTTTCCTAAAAACTTTTCTGCAGTAAACTTTTTAATTAGTGCTTGTCCTTAGAAATTTGTGGTCCCATAAAGTACCGGATCGCTAATCTATGAAATGAGGAATACATTTCTGAACTTCTTTTCTCTACTCTAATCCAGAGAGAACTGAGAACTCTTACATGGTGTGCCTGGCTGGTCAGGCCCTTTTTATCCTATCAAGCAATGACATCCTTTCTGGTTGTTGTACACACTTGATAATTTAAGGGTCATGTAATAGGATGGTGATTGGAATTTGTCCTAATTAGCAGTATAAAGGAAGACAGTTTTGGCAGGGAATACTTAGAACCACAGGAAATAGAATGTTTGTTCATTCAAAAATTATTTACTGAGTGCCTATTATGACAGGTACTGTGCTAGCTACTGGCTATTTGGAATCACCATCAATTTATAGTCATTATTGAAACTTCCTTCGAAATTCCTGCTTCAAATCCATACAGGTAGTTTTAAATAAACAAAATTATCTTTAAAATAACACTTTAAGCAATTGTAATAATTGAATATGCCAATGGGGATGGACATTTTTGGTGTCAAGTATGTTACAAACCAAGTTTTGAATGGTATGTTATGAACCAAGTATGTTACAAACAGTTCAACAAAGGTGAGAGAGAAATGTGAAATTCAGTAAACTCAGTGAAAAAAATCTGGAATACAAAAAGGCTTTTTTCCCATTAGACCATCTTTTTCTGATCAAAGAAGATCAACTATCGAGCAAGAAGGAGATAAACATGAGACGTAATAGAAGGAAAGAATGAATTTTATAGTAAGAATAAAATAATTCTCCACTGTTCATTGACCAAAAACATAATGTATGGAAGCGCTTCCCTTGAATAAATCCTGCCATTGAGATGAGAGTATTATTTTGAAATTCCTTCAGGGAATGAGGAGGAAAGGGAAACATGATTTACATGAATCTTTGAAATTTTGAGATGTCTTTTATATTGTTTATTTATCAAGGACAACAAATAGCTGAAAAAAAAAGCAGAACTTGCAAAGCAAAATACAATTGCTGATGTGAAAATGGTGAAAAGTCACTCATAGGGATTTTGTAAAGTTTAACTGGCAAGATATTTATGGGAAATGCAATGCACCTGACACATAGTAAGACCTTAAATGATCTCTGATATTGTTGCTACAGAATGATCAAGTATAGCATCTTATGGTGCTTATAATTGTTCTTTGTAGGTATTTCTGAGTAGAACAAATCCTTATATAATTCTGACCCACCCTTAAGATATTTTGCATCTAGCTTTTTGACTCCTCCCAAATTACTAATAGCCTGTTATGGATCATAAGCCTTATTTACAATATAAACAGTCAAATAATATATTTTTCTATGTTATATGTATTATATACTGTTACAATAAAATAAACAAGAGACATGTTAAGAAAATAACCAGGGAAATAAAACATATCTTTATAGTACTATATGTTTTTATTGATGCCAAAAACTTACATTGTCTGCTTACAAGAAAATTTGTGTATAAGTAGAATTGTGTAGGTCAAATCCATGTTGTTCAAGGGTCAACTGTATACAGCACTATAGTTAGTGAATAGGTTAGATTAGCTACCAGATTCACTCATTCATAAGAGGAATTTTTAATGAAATTCACATTCTAGAAGTAAAAACAAATGCACAAATAAAATGGATTATAATGGCCAATAATCGCTTGTTCTGAAGTGAATGGGATTTATCATCTCTGTAGTTCTTAGATTGAGTATATGCTGTTAAACCAGATTAAGATTGAATGCAGAGAGAAAAGCAAACTAAATTTTCTAAGTTAGCATGACAATGGCTTCTCTGCTTGGTTTGTCACTCAGTGTTTTTCTTTAACATCTGATCACAGGTCTTCCCTGGTGGCACAAGGGGTTAAGTCTCAGCCTATGAAGCTATTGGCAGCCACTGCAGCATGAGTTTGTTCCCAGCCAGGGAGATTCCCACATGGGGCAGCAGACCTCTTCTGCCTCGCCTGCTGCTCTCCTCAGCAGTGTATTTCAGTAGATCTGCCTGTTCTGCTTCCCACTCTGTTTTTGGTGAATCCTTTCACCCACCCTGCACCTCTGGCCTATACCCCAGCTCTTGTATGCATAAATAAGTTAACCTTAAGAAAAAAAATCTGGTCACATGCTCCTAGCTTGCTTGAGAACATTTGTTCCTAGTTGCAGTATAATCAGTGACATTTATATGTATGAATATATTAAATGTAGAGAAGTTTGGGGGCAGTTGTTACAAGCACTTCTTTTGGGACCCATAGCAGAGAATTTGTAGTACTTCATAACCTAGCACATCAAGGAGCTTATATAAAAATGGAGGAATTGTGCATTTTGGCTACCAGTTTGAAATATTTATAAAAGTAAATGAAAAAAGAGTCCACCTTTCCATCAAAGCCTGTGTTATAGCCTGGTTAATATTACATGATGAATGAGCTATAAATAAACAATAAATAGAAATAAAATTGTGAATATAAAATAATTATTGATATAAATAATAAAAGAAGTTTAGAGCTGAGATGGAATGGAACTGGATATGAAATTTAATTGAGCTTGATGTTGAGTTTAAGAAGTCTTGGAACCAGTAGTTCAGTAAGGATTTCAGAGTTTTTTTTTTTCCTTTTAATTTTAAATGAATGTGCTCCTAGCTCCTAGCTCCTCAGCTCAGTCAACCAAAAATAACTATTACTGTAATTCCAAATAGCTGCCTGGGGGAAAGTATTTGGCCTGAGGACAGGTTCAGAACCAGGGGGACCTAAATTTTCCATTTGAACCGTCTTATGCTATTTTATTTCTGAAACACCTCCAAACATAGTTTCCATCATTTAATGGCTCAGATAAAACAGGTATCTTTACATTTTTGTCCTTTTTCTTTTTTGGTTATAAAATACGATGATATCAGACAGTATTAAAAGATACAAACTTTTCAATACACTTCTAGCAAATGAAGAGAACATCTTCCTTAACTGAAACTATTATTTTTTTGGTAACTTTTTTTTGAGGTAACACGTATTTACAGCACTGTATTTGATTTAGGGGAATAGCTTCACATTTCTTCAGATGTATGTCACCACAGCACACCCATACCAAAGCACCCATAGTCCTCCACCATAGTCCACTAGACCCCCACCCCTCTTTCCCCACTCTCATCTTGCCCTGCCAGTAACCTCCAGAATTTTCCATTATTATTTTTATTTTTTTAAAGATTATTTATGCATACAAGAACAGGTGTGTAGGCCAGAGGTGTGGGGTGGTGAGAGGGTTCACCAGAGACAGAGTGGGGAGCAGAACAGGAGGATCGACTGAAATACACTGCTAAGGGGAGCAGTGGGTGAGGCAGGAGAGGTCTGCTGCGCTATGTGGGAAGCTCCCTGGCTGGGGATCAAACTCGTGCTGCAGTGGCTGTGGACAGCTTCAGAGGCTGAGACTTAACCCGTTGCGCTACCAGTGAGGCCCAAGTTTTCCATTTTAAAAAGGATAATCCCCTGTTGAAACATTTATCTGTCTTTTAAGATTTTTTTTTTTGGGGGGGATGACATTATCCCCTTTTCTTAAGGGGAAAGCAAGAGGAGAAAATTCTTTTCGTCAGACTTGAGATTAACCTAATTAGGACAAACCTTCCAGTTCATTAACCAAATTGACTGTCAAAAACAAATTTTCTACAAGTTGTTTGGGGAACAGAAGAAAGATTTGGTGGTTTACTCACATGGACACATTTATTTAATTCTCCTGGTAGTTCTATCTGATGAGGCAGATTGTAAGAGTTCACTTCCCTGCTGTAGCAGTGAAGCTCAGAGAGGGTTTTAAGGGATGGCACCAGCTTGTAGTTGGGCAAACAGACTCTATAGGTTACACTGAATGAAACATGAGTAAAGTAGGAGGTGTCAGTGATGCCAGCTAAAGGGAAAGTCAAATCCCATGGGGAATCCCATATTGGACCACTAAGACACTGTGAGATAAGCAGAGATAGTGCTCGATTCTTCCAGCTCCTCAATATTCCACACTTCTTGACAACTATCCTTTCTGCTTCTTTCCAGTGCTATTCAGGGTACACTCTGCTTCTGGCCTCAAACCCATGTTGTTTGGAGCCTCTCATGGAATGTGGAAGACATTTAATAAATAAATATTTATTTCATGAATAACTGACTGACAGACATGAGTGTTGGCACAGGGGTCAAAAAGTCTAAGTTCAAATCCTTGCTCGCCACCGTTTTACTTTATGTCCATGGGCAAAATTTTCTTTTGTGACACATTTTTCCTTATCTTTAAGATGGGACTAATAAGAAACTTGAGCTCATAGGATGGTAGTGAAAACTAATTGACATAAGACTGAAACAATGATTAAAGTGGTGATGGTGATGATGATAATGATGTGTGTTACTTTTTATAGTTCTCAGGCAGGAGGTTCAGTTTAACTCAGAATAATAACTTTTATGGTAGAATTCTAGGAGTTGTGAATTTTTCTTTTTGGTTGGAAACCCTATCAAAAATACTTTAAATCAGGCTATAAGTGACCTACATCCTCTTGCCTGAAACTAATATATCTCCTCTTATTCAAGAGCTGTCACTCATTTATTAAATTCATTGTTTATTGAGTGCCATATTGTAATAGTTAACATCCATTGGTCGCTTTCTAGACCACTGAATTATAGAAAAGTTAAGTAACTTGCCCAAAGTCACAGACATTTCATGGTAGTTTAGGACTCAAACCTAGGAGATCCCTTACCAAAACAGTTTTCTGAACTTTTGCACCACTGAGGAGTGAGGGTAGTAGCAGGGGTCTGAACAAGAACCTATTGTCTTTTGGGTCCCACTGTATTACCAGAGGGGAAATGAGACACTCCAGCTTATATGACACCTCAATAGGTCACCTTCCAGGGTGCTGTCACTGACTGATGCTATTTTCTTTCTTTCAAAAAAAAAATTGGATATTGAGTGGAATGGGATGAGGAGGACGAGGGAAAGCTTTATATAAATAATGAATTTTTAAAGTTTAGAATTCCAGGAAGTAAAGTTTTAGACAGGAAGGAAATTTCTGTACTTTATTTTTTATTCTTAAGTTAGAACAAGAATATCTGTCTTTTATTATAAATGTGAATTTATTTCTTCTTGCAGTTCTAATAGTTTTTGTTTCATGTGCTTTGAAACTGTGTTATTAAATATTTTATTGAGATTATGTTAATTTATTCAGTTGTTTAGAACTGTTGTGGCTTCTTGGTGACTTGACTCCTCTGTCATTATGAAATAGCCTTCTGTATCCTTACTAATATTCTTTCATCTGAAATCTACTTTGTCTGATATTAACATATTCACTCTAGGTTTCTTTTGCTACAACTTGGTGTATATCTTGTTATACATTTTTTCATTTTTTAAATTTAACCCTACTTGGAGCTTTGTTTTGAAAATATATTTGTTTGCCACAGAATATCGTTTGTTCTTCACTTTTTCGATACAACTCTAGTGTTTAGACCATTTGCATTTTATTCCATTATTGATATGATTTAGGCTTAACTATCATCTGATTAGTTGTTTTCTGGTTTTCCTTGGTTTGTTCCTTTTTTTCCTTTTTCTGATTTCTTTTGGCTTACATATTTTCTTAAGATTCCATTTTATCTCCTTTGTTGGTTTATTGGATATAGTTTTTGGTTCGCTATTTTAATGGTTGCTTTACCATTTATAGTACACATGTTCACTTATCACAGTCCAGCTGTGATTATACCACTGATATTATACCACTTTATGTATGGCATAAGAACCTTAACAATAATTCTTCTTCCCTCATCTCCCTGTCTTTATTTTATTGTTGTAAGAAGTTTTGTTTTTCGTGTTGTAAACCCCACAATATATTGTTTATATATTTTGTTTAAAGAGTTAACAATTGGAAAAATTTATATCATAAGACAAAAGGCTTATATTTACACATGCTGTTACCATGCCTGGTGCTTTATGTAGCTTTAGTCCTTTATGTAGATCTCTATTTCCAAGTTTCCATTTCTTTTGTTCAAAGAACTCCCTTTAACATCTTTTTTAGTGTGAGTCTGTTAATGAAAATTTCTTTCTGATTCGTTATATATTTAAAAGTATTTGACCTTTATTTCATAATATATTTTGCTGGTATAGAATTCTCAGTTGACAGCTTTTTTTTTCTTCCAGTTCTGTATTCTGTAAAGATATTATAGCTTTTTTTCTTGTTTTGTTCCTACAAGAAATTACCATCACCCTTATCTTTTTTTTTTTTTTTTTTTGTCTGAGTGGTCAGTGACTTTATTTTCTCTGGGAATCCTTAAGATTTTCTCCTTATGGCTGATTTTGAAAAATGGAGTATAATGTGCTTGGGGATAGTTTACCTTGTGTTTCTTGAGCTTTTTTTTTTTTTTTTTTTTTTTTTTTTTTTTTTTTTTTTTTTTTTTTTTTTTTTTTTTTTTTTTTTTTTTTTTTTTTTTTTTTTGTTAACTTCCTGAATCTTTGGATTTAAAGGTGTCACCAACTTTGGAACTTCCCCCAATTATTTCTTCAACTATTTTTTTCTTACCTTTTTCTCTTTTGTGTTTCTACTTATATTTAGGCTGCTTGAAGTTATTCAAATTCACTGATATTTTCATTTAAAAAATGTTTTTTTTCTCTTTGTATTTCCTATTGGATAGTTAATATTCTCTTCTCTTTAGTTTCACTAGTATATCCTTCTGCCATGTCTACCTTGTCTCATCCAGTGTATTTTTCATCTCACTAAGTTTTCATCTCTTGAGGCTGAAGTTGCATCTTTTAAAATATTTTCTATATTTCTATTTAAAATTTGGATAATTATAGAAACACTTAGTGCTTTTGCCCACAGATTTTCCTAACCAGTTTCAATAACACTGGTCAACAAATTTTTACAAAAGTCATGTTACTGAAAAAAAATTAGTCATTTCCTATCAATTTATATGTGCTCAACACGAATATGGCAGTCAAATTCTAATTTTGGCTCTAGTTTTTTTTTGCAATCTGCAATGAATTGATGTTTACATCACGAAATGCATGCCAATAGTAATAGGCCTATGGTTAATACCTGTAAAAAAAAAATCAAGTCATAGACTACTTCTTAGATTTCTTCACTTACTTCTTACACAGCTGTTCAGGAGCATCTCTGGGGAGTGTCCAGCAGTAGTCAGCCAGCATTTTAGTGGACCGTTTTCCCTGGTATCTTTGTTCCATTGATGTGATATCTTGATGAAAACATTCACTATGTTCATCACTAACCAAACCACAGTTTTCAGGGAAGAAATCCAGATGGGAATGAAGGAAGTGGATCTTTAGAGATCTTTAGAGACCTATTGTAGCCAAGTTTCTGAGACTGCATCATCATGTCTTCTACTAGTTCCTTGTAGTTTTCTGCCCCAACATTCCCAAGAAAGTTTGTAGATACTAGGTGAAAAGCATTCCATGCTTGCTTCACATCACCCTACAGCAAGTTGTTGAATCGGTCATCTTTGAAGAGCTCCCGAATCTGAGGACCTGCAAAAGCACAGCCTTAAGAGTCAGTTTCAAAGAGTCTAGTAATAGTCTCCATTCTTGTGGGTCATGAGTGATTTCTGAGGCCTTCATGAGGTTCTCAATATCGGAACAGAATGGCAGAGTACTCTCCTTTCTGAAGAAAGGCTCCAACTGCTGGTGGCGCTTTTGATATAAAGTAATTGTGACATCTTCTTCTAGATTCCATTGTTGGAGTCTTGATCCTGGCAATTCTGCCCTGTTCTTGGAGAAGTCTAGATCATGAACCAGGTCATTTAGTTCCTCATGTGTTAGTCTGTGTGGGGTTGATGATGCACCACAGTGAAAATTTGGGTCACTGAATGCTGATGGAAAAGGAGAACAGGTGAGTTCACCCTTGTCCTCATCAGATGAATCAAGAGAATATTCTGCTGGAGGTTCTGGAATAGGAAGTCCCTCACCATGTGGAACTGGTCTCAGTGCAGATGGAATGTTTGGGTAGACTATTCTCGACTTCTTTTGCTTCGTTATTCTGCTGGAAAGAGGAGGAACCAAGCAGAAGTAACAGCCTTTTATGTGGTTGCTTGGCTCTCTCCACACCATGGGGACTGCAAACAGCATTGATGGGCTTTTGCCATTTAACCACTGTGAAAGCTGTGTTGTACATGTAGCACAGCATATATGCAAGGCCCAAGACTTGTCTTGGTCACCAACCTTGCATCCGAAGTCAAGATGATAAGCCTTCTTCACTTGAGAAGTGATACTTTTCTTCTGGTTGGCAAATGTCACTTCCCCACAAACGGAGCAGAAATTGTCCAAGCTATTAAAGCACTTTCTAGGCATTACTGTTCTGTATTGTGCCTAAATGTATAAAATAACCTCAGTTCTATGGAACAGTAGCTAAAACTGTCTTGCACAAAGTCTGAAATCTTTTCAATGCTCCACCTTTCCGACAGGGCTTTCTATAATGCACTGCTGACGTCAGCTTACTTCAGCAGCTGCCTGGCAGTAGTATTGCATTGCATCAGAAAATGATGCCATCAACTCTGGAGGATGTGTGCATGATGGTATTATGCAATGCGATGCAATATGACATCATTCTAGGCTGATTTAGGATGTTGTTGCAGTCCTACTGGATAAATTTACATGGTGAAACATATGAAATGAATTATATGAAATATCTTCAAAACGAGAGCTAATAAAAATTTTTCAGGTTATTTTCATGTTCAGCCCACCAAGATACTACAGATTAGGGCCTTTTTAAGTCAGTAACGATCTCAATGTTGATCAGCGTAATTGAACTTTCCTCTTCACTATGGGTCGCATTTTTGCATGCCTATTACTGTTTGATTTGATGCCAGATATAAACATATTGTTGAATCCCATTCTGGGATACAGTTAAGATACATTTGGATCTTACTTTCGAGATTTGTCACTGGTTCCAGAGCCATATCTAGTTTATGGTTAGTTATTCCTCTCTATCAAGACATGATCTTTTTGAACACTCTGGCCAGTGTCTATTATGAGGTTTTCTAGTATGGTTGGTGGGAAACAGCACAATTCATGGCCCTTTGTGGGCCCCAGGCACTGTTCTATCCAATGGTGAACAGCAAGCAAGGGGAGACACAGTGTCTTCCTTCATAGTCTATTGGGAGTTAAAATGGTTAATGATGAGTGATAAGTACTGAGTGATGAGTGAATATGATGTTATATTGGAGTGAACTTAACCAGCCTAGAGGGATTAGGAGACTTCTGTTTTTTTCTGGGGAAGTATTTATAAATAAGTTTTCAAAAGCCAAGTAAGTGTCGTTAGGGCAAAGGAAGATACAGCAAGACCAGTTTGGTTTGAAAAACTGAAAGAAAATCTTAGTTGATTATGAGGAGGGTAAGAGACTGCCATTTTAACTATGAACAATAGAACATTAATAATAGAGGCTGTGGACTTGACCACTTAGTTCAAAATCTAGCTCTGTCTTTTATTAGGGTCTGTTTCCTAATCTCTATGTTGCTGACAATATTACCTATTATACTAGGCTTAGGTTGGGTTACATATAATAGAATATCCAAAACATCAATAACTTAAGAACGATAGAATTTAATTTCTCTCTGAGTAAGAGATGTCATCAGAATATCCTAGCCTTTCTCCATCTTCACTTCTAACATCTTGATGCATGTGCTAGAACTCTGGCTTCACATCTGTTTTTCAGACAGGTGGAAGAAGTGGTGAGGGACAAAAACAGTGATAACTTTCCTTAAGAAACTCCCTGAAATCTCAAACAACTATCCTGCATAAATCTCATTAGAAATTATTCCCATGACCATCCCTAATTATAAAAGTACTGATAGAGTTTTTTTTTTTTTTTAAAGCTAGCAGTTTTATCACCATGATTGAAATTAGGGCTCTCTACTGAGGACAAAAGAGAGAATGGATATTGGGTATGTAAGCAGATTTTTTATTTTCATACGTCTCTCATAGGCTTAATGTAAGAATTAGATAAAAAACACATATAAAACACTTGGCATAGTGTCTGGTGTGTACTAATTGTTCCGTAGATGTTATCTTTACAAAGGCAATTCAAAGCAACTCTTTTTCAGAAGCGTTGTACAAGGGTAATTACCTTTAAACTAAAGGATCTCTAACCTACACTTGAGTGAACTGGTTTTTCTCCTTCATTGCTGTGGTGTAGCTGGGAGTCTGTGACACCATTCATATGACTAATAGCACAAGATCAAATAAATAAGTCCCCTTCACACTATATTAGTATAATATACTCCACATCTAATTGCCCTTTGTTGACCTGAAGAGTTATTAATCTTTGTTAGAAAGACATGCTAATTGTACCTGATCAACCTGACAAAATAAGCAAATCATAAAGCCAACCAGGTAGAAGTCAAACAGAAAGAAAATGAATTTTTTTTAGTCATAAAGCCACTATATTTATTCATGGCATGAAGTAAATAGTCATTTATTGACTCAAGTTCCTTCATGCACACCTTATCTCGGGCGCTTTGCTTTAATAGTTTAGCACCCCTCAGTAAGTAGAGCAAGTTGTCAGCATCCACCTCGCCTGCTGGCATCAGCATCATCTTCATCATCATTATTACCAACACCATTACCTTCCCCATCATCGTGATTACCCCAGTGCAAGGACATTTTCGCTGACTTACAATTAACTTAGCCGGAGACGGTAAACAAAGGGAGTGCGGGCAGACTTCCCTGTGGTCTACCTGACTGGGAATAGATCTAGCTGGAGAGTTAACTAAACACTGAGAGATAAGGCTATCATCAGCTGGAGAAGTAAGGAAGGGAAGCAAGTCCATTAAAAACACGGGAGGCTTGACTTATCGCTGCACATGATTATGTGCTTTTAAATGTCGACAGCTTCTATAAAAATTCCATCTTCCTCACGTGTGGTTAACTTGACTTACTGCAGTGAAAACTGGCAAGGTTCTGACCCTTCACATTTCTCTCAGCCAGAGCCAGATAACCTTGCCCAGGATTCTAAAAATACCTGCCCTCCGGAGTATTCCTTTTATCTCTCTAGCAATAATGACAAAAATGAGCTTGGGCCTTGGAAAACTGTGCATTCCCACCCCTGTCACCCACATACACTAGGGCCTTTGTTTTTAGGACTTGTGAGTACATAACCTCCTGTCAGGGGTAAGGTGAGGACACTTGCAGGTTTTCTCAGACTCCCACGGCCCCAGATTAGCCTAGATAGCTCCTATAGCCCCAGAGAGTGGCTCTTTGGGTCTGCTGGGTCCCTGATGCAGTTTATCTTTCAAATAAACTATTTTTAATTGAGTAACATTGCATTATGACCTTGTGTAAGTTTCAGGTATGCATCATTCAACATAATTTGTGGATGGACTATATTAAGTTCATCACTAGAAGTCCACTTCTATCCTTTACCACACAATTGACCCTTTGCAGTTTGAGGACACGTTCAGTGTTTTTTTCTAGAGTAGCAGAATTAGTACTCATTATTTTTTTTAAAAAGATTTATTTGTTTATGCATACAAGAACTGGAGTGTAGGCCAGAAGTGTGGGGTGGTGAGAGGAGTCACCAGAGACACAGTGGGGAGCAGCACAGGCAGATCTACTGAAGTACACTGCTGAGGGGAGCAGTGGGCGAAGCAGGAGAGGTCTGCTGTGCTATGTGGGAAGGTCTGGCCAGGGATCTCGAATAACTTCATAGTGCTGAGACTTAAGCCGTTGTGCCACCAGGGAGGCCCCAGATTTAGGACTCTGTTCTAGCTCCGAAGTGTCACCAAATCTGTTGATGTTGAGAAAGACACTCAGATTTTTGCGACCCACTTTCTCTGATATAAAATAAGATCACTGATGAATCATTTTCTAAAATATCCAACTCCTACATGAATAATTCCTTTCTCTTGCTAAAGCTTCATATCTTTTCCGTCCAAACTCTCAAGGTTTACTTTCATAAACCGTTGCTGACTTTTTTTATTTAATGACTTCTTGTCTTTCCTCTTCTATCTCCACCTGGATGCCAATGCTATGAACACTAGAATGGCTGTGGTTTGACATGTTGAGGAGCCCCGTACTCTCCACCCTAGGCATGAACTGCCCAGAACTTCAGTAGTTCCTAGGGTTGACCTGATATAAGCAAGATGATTTTTTTTCTTAAGCTAGTTGGAACTACAAATGTATTCCTGGCAGTTTACAAAATTATAGGAACAGAAAAGCTTTCCAATATGGTCTCAGTAAAAACGTTTCAGAAAACACAAAGCCATCAGAAAGAAACCTAGAAGTTTGTTTAGAGTGAGGTTAGGGACTAATCACCAGGACTGTCCTTTTAATAACATTGAGAAAGGACAATCTACACCGCACTTAGTGTAAGATGAGATTTAGCCTTTTGGAGGCATTGTGCTTGTTGAACAACCCAAGTTCAACACAAATTTGGTTCTGTAGAGGTTGGTATTGACCTGGCTGATTTAGAGGGTGTCTTCTGAATTTTACTGCTTTGGTCAGAGCCAACACAAGCTTGATTGGGCTTGAATTTGGCTTAAAACTAATCCTGTGGATGGTGCCTGACTATTTTAAGCAGTCCATAAGCAGATTGTTATTAATGAACTTTTGTTAATTATCACCTTAAGCTGTATTTAAAAATGGCCTTTTAAAGTGATGCCTCAGAAGCTTGATCCATACCAATGTGAGCAAGCCTTTGACTTGATTAGATCCCAATACCTTTCCCTTGATGAAATTGCAACTTATTAACATTCTCAAATGAGATGGAACTATAAATATAAGTGGGTTTTAATACAATCATTTTTGAGGAAATGTCAAACTTCATTGCACACCTCTTCCTCCTGCCTCCTCCTTTAATGGCAGAGTTCAGTGAAGGACCGAGCCAGATTAATGAGCGAGGGACGGAGGGGATTTTGGAGCCAAGGAAAAAACCACATAGCAGATCAGTCTCTAATTTAATCATCTCAGTAGCCTATTCAGTGAGCTAGCATTATTGAACTACTCCAACTGTATTTATGTACCTGTGGAAGGAAAAAATGAGGGAGAAAACTAGGTCTCTGTTTATGGACAGAATAGAGACAGGAAGAAAGCAAAATTGTCAGCCTGAGAAGTCTGTGACCTGGAACGCAAAAGCATAATTGGCTGAGTAAACCCACATAATTAAATTAAATATGAATAGCCTCTGATTGAGATTTGCACCATGGACAGAATATGCTTGTTGTTAATGACCCACGATTTATTTACACCTTAAACACCGTGTTTCCTTACTGCTCTAAAGTAGTAAAATTGCCTTCTTCCTGGTGAAATTTATTGCCATTTAAACATGCCAAAAGGCCATTCTGGCAGTCATTACAATAATCTATCATTTCTGCAACTGCTGGTATCCTGTTCTGTGGTCAGATTCAATCTGAGAAGGGTCAACAGAATTTTTCCACCAAATGCTTCCCTCTTGACTATCATCAATTTACTTTTGTCAACAAAAAGGGCATTACTACAGAATGAAATAGAAGATCCCCTAAGACCTCTGGCAAACACTGTGAGTTGTTCTGCTGCCTGATATCTCTTCAGTCTGCAGATCTTTCTGCAAGTGCCCATGTGCGTATCATGCAGAAACATGGGCAGGAGCCCTGCAACCTTCTGTTTTTCTCCTCGGTGACAGAAAGAAGCATACAGACTATGTTTTACCTTCTGTAGTTTCTGACTTTGGAGCTTTAGAGAGGAACTGTTACCACAGTCAGTCACACTACTACGTCCCTCTTTTTTTCTGCATCCCCTCACACTTGATATTGCTATCTTTTATATTATGGCCTTTCTTGTTCAACTTTGAGGCCAAGAATACCAATCTGGACAACAGCAGGGAGTGCTGGCTTTGTAATAATGATAGAAAAAAATCCTTTGGTATTGGGATAAACATTAAGATTTTCTCCACTTAGGAAAAAGAAGATGGAAAATTTTAAGAAAAAAATGCAGCTAATTTAGGCTTTCATCTATATATTTCTGACAGACTGAGAAAAGGATGTTATTTCTTTTTATGATAGTCTAGATAGGGACTTGGATAAACAGAATTCTGTCTTTTCTCTTTTGGCTAATGTTTGAAGATGCAACTTGCTTTAGACCTTCCTCTATGGAGGTCAGTTGGTGCCTTTTTTGTGTCTGAGAGGCAGCAGCAAGGCAAAAAAAGTGACTGCCTCTGCATTGTAGATATAGCATCACCTATTCATACGACTAGAAATAGGTTAGGACTTATAGTCAACTGGTTGGACTGAACAGTTAAGGGTGATATAGTGTTTACACTTTTTTTGGGGGAGGTGGTTAAAGTATTTACTTGTTAATTATGTATGAAGACTTAGAGAAGGAACAGGTTGTGCTTCATTGGCTTTTTGATACCTACTGTGCTATTGCTTACTATTTGTTAGGGTTTAGTTTGTGTAAAGTTTAACTTTGAACTTTATATATTGGGTGGGAAAATTCAGAAACTGGGTCAATCTAGATATACTCATGGTTCAAGTCTGGCTTTCAGTTAAGCAAAACAATAAATTCATAGATATTCTGTAGATTGGATTAAGTTAAATGAGATATTTTACAATAGTATCTTATATCAAATTCACAGGTATTTGTGTACATTCGATTGTTTTCATTATTTAAAGCAATGTCAACTGCCCAAGTTTTTATGCATTTTTCATATGATAAAAAAGGTACATGTTCGTTGTTAAATAAAAGTATAGTGTATCAGTGGG
>PVIJ01005816.1:0-99328 GCA_004024925.1 Scalopus aquaticus | reverse complement strand
TTTTCTCCACATCCTTTCCAGCATTTGTTGTTGCCTGTATTTTTAATGTGTGCCATCCTCTCAGGTGTGAGGTGATATCTCATAGTGGTTTTGATTTGCATTTCCTTGATTATAAGTGATGTTGAGCATTTTTTCATGTATCTGTTGGCCATTTGCTTTTCTTCTTTGGAGAAGTGCCTTTTGAGCTCTTCTGCCCATTATTTTGATTGGGTTATTGGCTTTGTTTTTGTTGAGTTGTGTGAGTTCCTTGTAAATTTTTGTTATCAGTCCTTTATCGGATGTATTGTGTGCAAAGATCTTTTCCCAGTTGGTAGGGTGTCTGTTAGTTTTGGTTAATGTCTCTTTTGGTGTACAGAAGCTTTTTATTTTGATGTAATCCCATCTGTTTATCTTGTCTTTCACTTCCTTCACTTTGAGGGATGTGTCTTTCAAGATTTTGCTGAGATGTATGTCGTGTAGAGTTTTGCCTATATTTTCTTCTATACATTTTATGGTTTCAGGTCTTACATCCAGGTCTTTTATCCAGTTTGAGTTGACTTTTGTGCAGGGTGTGAGGTAGTAGTCTAGCTTCATTTTTTTGCATGTGGCTGTCCAGTTTTCCCAGCACCATTTATTGAATAGACTGTCCTTGTTCCACAGCATTTTCTTTGCTCCTTTGTCAAAAATTAGTTGTTCATAGATAGTGGCTTTAATTCTGGGTGTTCTATACGGTTCCATTGGTCTTTCTGTCTGTTTTTGTTCCAATACCATGCTGTTTTAATTATTATGGCTTTGTAATACAGTTTGAAATCAGGGAGTGAAATTCCTCCGATTTCTTTCTTTTTAGTTAGGAGGGCTTTAGCTATGTGAGGTTTTTTGTGGTTCCGTATGAATTTCATCAGTAGTCGATCTATTTCTTTGAAGAATGTCGTTGAGATTTTTATTGGGATAGCATTGAATCTGTAAATTGCTTTTGGTAGGATTCCCATTTTGATAATGTTAATCCTTCCAATCCATGAGCAGGGGATGCCTTTCCATCTTCTTGTGTCTTCTTCTATTTCTTTCAACAGAGTTTTGTAGTTTTCTTTGTATAAGTCCTTTATGTCTTTTGTTAGATTTATTCCCAGGTATTTTATTTTTTTGGTTTCGATTTTGAAGGGGATGGATTTCTTAATTTCTTCTTCTTCAGATTGGGTGTTTGCGTAGAGGAATGCTACTGACTTCTGTGCATTGATTTTGTATCCTGCTACTTTACTGAACTGGTCTATTATTTTGAGTAGTTTTCCTATGGAGTTTTTAGGGTTTTGTATATATATTATCATATCATCTGCAAATAGAGACAGTTTAATTTCTTCTTTTCCTATTTGGATCCCTTTAATGTCTTTCTCTTATCTAATTGCTCTGGCTAGGACTTCCAGTATTATATTGAAAAGTAATGGTGAGAGTGGACATCCTTGCCTTGTTCCTGATCTTAGGGGAAAGGCCTTCAGCTTCTCACCATTGAGGATAATATTGGCCATGGGTTTGTCATATATGGCTTTTATTATGTTGAGGTATGTTCCTTCTATCTCAAGGATTTCAAGGGCTTTTATCATAAATGGGTGTTGCACTTTGTCAAATGCTTTCTCAGCATCTGTTGATATGATCATATGGCTTTATTTTTCTTTTTGTTGATGTGTTGGATTACATTGATTGATATTTGGAAGTTGAACCATCCTTGTGTCCCTGGAAAATCCCACTTGGTCATGGTGTATTATCTTATGGATGCATTGTTGGATCCTATTGGCCAAGATTTTGTTGAATATTTTTGCATCAGTATTCATTAGGGAGATTGGTCTGTAGTTTTCTTTTTTTGTGTTGTCTTTGTCTGGTTTTGGTATTAGAGTAATATTTGCTTCATAGAATGTGTTTGGTAGTGCTCCTTTCTTCTTGATTTTTTGAAAGAGTTTGTGTAATATAGGGACTATTTCGTTTTTGAATGTTTGGTAGAATTCATTTGTAAAACCATCTGGTCCTGGGCTTTTGTATTAACTCTAAATATATATTAATTTCTATCCATTTTCTTGAGTATTTATTTTAGTTTATAACATCTATCTCATTAAAACTGTTGGTACCATGAGGTAGGGATCTTCCCCACTTTCTTTAAGATTTTATTCTATTTCCCAAAAGCACTGAAGGTTGCATATAAATTCAACACATAGAGGACAGGATTGATACTACAATACATTCACCATTATATATTCAGAATATGGTCAAATTTTAGAGGCAGGAGATACTGGAGCATTATATAAGCTAGGGGTTCTACAAACTTATAAAGGAACAGATAGTAATTTAGGTATATGGACATACCTTCTCTGCTGCAACTGTTTAACTTCACCATAGGCAGAAGCCATAGACAATATATAAATTAGTGGGTGTGACTTTGTCCCAATGAAATTATTTCCAAAAGTGGCAGCTTTATTGACCCTTGATACAGTGATGTAGTCCTTTTCAGAGAGAAAGTGATTTTCCCAAAGTTATAAAATTAGAGGATGGCAGAGAACTCACTGTGGAATGCTGTTAGCACTTTTATTTTATCTTCATGTGATTGAATAAATGGAACCCAATTAGTTAAGAAATTTCTCTAAAGCTAGTAAATGCTACTGGGATTCAAACTTTGTTTAGCTGGGCCAAATTTCTGCCTTAAATTTCATCATGGTGATTTTCTTAGATGTGGGAATGCAGAGAAAAGCAAGAACCTTTTACATTTTCAGCAGTGCTTGGGACAGAGTAGGTATTATGTCTTGTGAGTATTGTTGACTCAATAAGCTAGCAATTTTCATGGTGTGCAGTGAGCGAAGGATTTAAACTGGGCTTTAGAGGAAGAGTTGTACAATTTGTGTTCTTTAAAAAAATTTCAACATGTATTACTCAAAAATAATAAAAAAATCATGTCCTTTCTGATTCCAGTAGCTGCTGCTGGTGGTGATAATGTCAAATAACGGCCTGGACATCCAAGATAAACCCCCAGCCCCTCCCATGAGAAACACCAGCACTATGATTGGCGCTGGCAGCAAAGATGCTGGAACCCTAAACCATGGTTCCAAACCTCTGCCCCCAAACCCAGAGGAGAAGAAAAAGAAGGACCGATTTTACCGATCCATCTTGCCTGGAGATAAAAGTACGGTATTTTCATTTCTTACCCTTCATTTGTATATTTTTTAAAATTTAAAGTAATTTTTATTGAAGTAGCATTGTATGGTAACATTACATAAGTTCTGGATGTTAATCACAGATCTACATGTGTATATACTACATTAAGTTCACCACTAAAAGTCCAAATCTATCCTTCACTGTACCATTGTCTCCTTTTTTCTGCTTTACTAACCTCCTTCCCCCTTTCCCTTCTGGTAACCACTAAGCTATCTTACTGTCTCATTTTTGTTTTATTTAGTTCATCTGTTTTTCTCTGTGTACCACGTGAGTGAAATAATTGGTGTTTGTTTTTCTTTGATGTAGTTGACCAAGTATAATTCCCTCTAGATCCATCCATACTGTTGTAAATAGCAAGGCTTCATCCTTTGTTTTAATAGCTGAATAGTGTTCCATTAGTTATAAATACTACACCTTTATTGATTCGTTAATTACTGGGCTATTAGGTTGTTTCCTGTTTTTGCCCATTATAAATAGTGCTGAAATAAACATGGGGGTGCATGTATCTCTTTGAGTTAGTGTTTTGTAATTTTGGGGTAAATACCCAGAAGTGGGATAACTGCATTGTATGGAATTTCTATTTTTTTTAAAGATTTATTTATTTATGCATACAAGCTGGGGTGTAGGCCAGAGGTGTGGGGTGGTGAGAGTATTCACCAGAGACAGACGAGCAGTACAGACAGATCGACTGAAGTACACTGCTGAGGGGAGCAGTGGGTGAGATAGGAGAGGTCTGCTGCGCCATAAGGGAATCTCCCTGGCTGGGTATTGAACTCTTGCTCCAGTGGCTCTGGATAGCTTCATAGTGCTGCGCTTAACCCGTTGCGCCATCAGGGAGGCCCCCTATTTTTTATTTTTTCAGCAGTTTTCAGCAGTTTCCTCACTGCTTTCCATCAATTTATGTTCTGTCTCCAATCCTCTGCAACTCTTGTTGTTTCTTGTCTTTTGGATAATAGTCATAAGCCAGAGGTGTTATCTCATTGTTGTTTTGATTTAAATTTTTCTAATAGTAAGATACGAATATCTTTTCATGTGCCTGTTGGCTATCTGTATTTTTGTCTTGGAGAAGTGTATTTAGATCCTTTGCCCATGTAATTTTTTTTAATTGTTAAATTTTATGAGTTCTTGTTTATTTTGAATAATAACACCTTGTTGGATATATCATGTGCAGAGATCTTCTCCCATTTGGTAGAGTGTCTTTTTGTTTTGATACATCTTTCTTTTACTGTGCAGAAGCTTTTTAGTTTGATGAGTCCTTTTGTTTCCCTTGTCATTGTAGTTGAGCAATATTACACTCTAAGGCTGAAGTCAAGGACTGTATCGCTATATTTTCTTCTATGTATTTTATGGTTGTAGATCTTAAATTCAAATTTTTAATACATTTTGAATTAATTTTTGTATATGGTGTGAGAGAATCATCAAATTTCATTCTTTTGCATGTAGCTGTCCAGCTTTTCCAACACCATTTGTTAAAGAGACTCCTTCCTCCCTTTTATGCTCTTTCATCCTTTGAAATAAATTAACTTCCCATAACATGTGGGTTTATTTTTGGGATCTCAGTTCTATTCCATTGATCTTTGTTTTTGTTTTATTTCAATACCTGCCTGTTTTAATTGCTTCATTTTGTAGTATAGTTTGAAGTCAGGGAGTGTGGATACTGTCAATATATATATTTTTAAAATCAAGAGTGTTTTTGCCATTCAGGGTCTTTTGTTGTTCCAAGTAAACGTCACGATTTTTTGTTTCTGTTTCTATGAAGAATATCACTGGGGTTTTGATAGGGATTGTATTGAATCTGTATATTCCTTTAGGTAATATACCCATTTTAACATCTAATCCATTAATATGAACTACCTTTCCATCTCTTTTGCCTTCTATTTCTGTAACAGTGTCTTATAGTTTTTGGTAAACAGATTTTTCACTTCTTTGGTTAAATTTATTCCAAGACTTAATTCTTTTTAAATTTTATTTATTAATTATATTTAAATTTTGGTGCATATATATTGATAATTCTTTCTTCCTGATGTATTGATCCCTTTATCATTATCTAATGTTCTTTGTCTCTTGCTATATGTTTTTTGACTGGGAAATCTTTTATAAGATAAACATATAGCAGTTCCTAATTTTCCACAGATTGGAATACCAGTTTTCATCCCTTGATTTTAAGTCTATGTTTGTCTTTCTACCAAGAGAATCTCTTGTAGATAGCATATAGTTGTACTTTGCTTTTTCATCCATCTATCCACTCTGTCTTTTGATTGTGAGTTCAGTTCATGAACATTAAGGGTTATTGTTGATATTGAGGGCTTGTTACTACCATTTTGTATTTAGCTTCTGGTTCTATATTTCTTTTCTTCTTTTTTTTTTGTTCAATTTGTTCTCTTCAATTTAGGTAGGAGATATTATTTCAATGTTTCCTGTAGGGGAGGTATAGTCTTGGCAAACTCATTCATCTCTTTATTTGCCTGGGAAGGCCTTTTTCTCCTCCCTACCCGAGAGTCTTACAGGACTTTGTATTCCTGGCTAGCTTTTGTTATTCTTTGAGGGTTGTGAATATGTCATTCCACTCTCTCCTGGTCTATAGAGTTTCTGTTGAGAAGTCTGATGATGGCCTGACGAGAGTACCTTTACAAATTACCTTCTTTTCTTCTATAGCTGCCTTCAATATTCTTTATTTGTCTTGAAATCTTGATAGTTTCACTATGTTTTAGTGTAAGTCTCATTAGACTTAGATAACCAGGTGTTCTTTCTTTGGGTTTGGAAGGTTTTCCTTTAATATTTCTTTGAATAAACTTTTTTTTTTCTCTCCCCCTTCTTGGGTACCTATTATCCTTATGTTGCCTTTTCTAATGGAGTTGGATAGTTCTTGTGCTTCTTAATTTTTTTTAATATCTTATTTCTCTTTCTTGTTCAACCTGAGTCCATTGTACATTACTATCTTTTAAGCCATTCATTTGCTCCTCCATTTGGTCTAATCTGCTTACATAGCTTTCTCTAGAGCTCTGGATCTCATGTATTGAGTTCCTTCTATGCCTGATCTCTATTCTCATATAAAGCTTTAATTTCTACTTTTCTGGTCATCAGTTTTATTTCTGAGCTTATTAATTTGTTTTTCTAAGTTTTGTTGTATCTCTTTTCTGAGTTCTCGTGAATCACTTTGACTTGCCTTTCTGAGTTTTCTTCTAGTTCTTTAAGGTTTTTTTTTTAATACTAATTATGAAGTGTTTATCAGATAGATATTTATAATCTTCTGTGTCTTTGTGGTTAGATTCTGGAGAGCATTCTTTCCTTCTGATATATTTTCCTGGGGTCTCAAGTTGCTGTGAGAAAAAAAAATTTGTTTGCTCATTTTGCATCTTTAAATTTTCCTGTTTTTTTTTTTTTTAATATCTGTAATGGTAACTTAGAGAATTAAATTACTTTTACTTTTCCATTAGGTGACACTATGCTTTCATTTGATTTGATTTTTTTTTTTTTGGCCTTTGCCAACTTCTTAGATACTGAGACCTATTTTTGTAGTTGCTGTGTCAACAGAGTGGAGGAGGGGGCTAGATAGGTCAAGTCATTTCTGCAAAAGTGCTGGGGAGGACTCTGATTTGTGTTTGTGGCACTGCAGATATCCCTCCTCTTTTAAGTCCCAGGTCTGAGACCCAGCAGTTTGTCCACTGTTAGTGTACTTCATGTGGTCAGTCTCACTCCTAAGGGTTGAGTGAGGGGATTACAGTCTGGAACTCCTTCTCTGTTGTTTTCCTTAATGGAAATTCAGCCTGTTTGGAACATTGATAAAACTTCTTGAAGAATAATCAGGATTTTAACAGTGTATCTGATAAGGTCACTGAGAGTCTTATGGACAAAGTAGTGAATATTTTGTATATCCACCTGAGTAGATGACTTTTGTTTGACACCCCCTTGCCTTCTTAATTTCAGGGACTGTTGATCTGGAGTAAATTTCTCAGGCATGTTGTAGGACTTTGTTCTTATGGCATACTGAAGAAATTGGCCCTCTCTGCAAATAGTTATTGTGAGTTAACTGCTTTAGGTGGCACTGGTTCAAATCCTGGATTCATGACTTACCAAATCTCTGACTTATGCATCTCAGTTAACTCCTTTGACCTTTAGTTTCCAATGTCTCTAAGGAAAGATTGAGATTTCCTATCTCTAAAATTGGGATAATATCTCAAAATGTTGTTATATGAAGATTGTACATAGTTCCGAATATAGTACCTTCTGCAGTGAAGGCACTCAAATATTAGTTCTCTTTCTCTTTACTCTTGTTGAAGTTGGGAGACATACTAGTAGGCTATCTGATTAAATCAGAATTGAGATTCTGAAACAATTGGTCACATATCAAAGACAATGGTGAATTTAAGAACATATCTTTTGTTGCAGAAAAATGTAACTGTGCAACTCCAGATCAGGAGAGATAGTAGATAAGATCATTAACCTAGTAAGAATGCTTATTCACTAAGATAAATAAGGTGGCAGGGTTGGTAAGGACCAAAAGAAATGATGACTTTAAAAATATTGCAGTTGAGGTAAAAAGATAATTTTAGACACTTTGCTTTGAGTTCTCTTGACAAGAGATGTCTAATAGGCATTGACCATACATAGAGGAAATGATTACTGAATAACTGAAATGAGAATGAGAACTTTTTATTTAAAACTTAAGACATGTATACTTGGGTTTACCCTTTTTCCTACTTCACTTTCAATATGAGCTCTTTGGGGTCTAGATAGAAGAGATATATGAGTAAGTAACTTTGATTTTCTGGTTAATTCATTTATATAGTAACTGTCAAATTCTTAAGACAGGGGCTATAATTAGGTGGAATTACCCTGCTCTGGAGCCTTTTCCCACATATACAACCAGCTTTTTTATCCCCCAAATTAGGTGTATATTTAATTTTGTCAACCATAATTTTTAATCTCTATAAACAAATAAGCCTTCAGACCAAATTTCTACATGTTGTTAAGTGTCTTATAAAATTGAAATTGTTCTTACTCCAGTGGGAAGATGATAAGATTCCTGCGTAGTAGGTATCATCAAAATTAGAAACTTTTGTACTTCCAAGGGCACCAAAAGATAACACATATTTTTCTAAATAATACATCTCTTAATGCACATGGTAACAAAAATGAAGTCCTGATCTATGTTACAACATCAGTGAACCTTGAAACCAATTACGGTAAGTGAGAGAAGTCAGACACAAAGGACCACATATGTGATTCCTTTCACAGAAAATGGCCAGGATAGACAAATCCATCGACAGAAGTAGGTGGTTAGTTGCTGAGAACTGTTGGGGAGGCAGGTGGGCTTGAGGGGTGATGGCTAAAAGATATGTATTTCTTTTGGAGGTGATGAAAATGGTATGCCCAACTCTGAATATACTGAAAGTTACTGAATTGTACACTATATGAATGAATTGTGTGTTATTTGAATTATATCTCAATGAAACTTTTGTTTTTATAGAGATGAATCCTACCTGAAACAGCAGATGGACACATAACTGTTTCTTTCTTCAGTTTCTTGGGGAACTGAATGGTCTTATGTACTGACTTGGGGATATGTGGTCTGGATATGTGGACAGTAATCTTGGTTCTTCTAGGAATTGATTGCCTGTTTTGGGTCAGTTCTCAATGGATATCAGTGCCTTCATCTAGAAAATTAGAGTCAAACCAGTATACAAATGTAGAGTCACATAGGGTTGAAATCCTATTATATAAATGAGTATAAAGTTGGATCAGGCATGTATAATTAGGTTAAAAGATACTAAGCCTTTGGAAAAAAATTAATCATTATTTCTTCTGGAAATCCTACCTGAGTAACCCAGGCCAAATTTGTTCTGAAAATAAATTTCATAACCTCAAGATCAAAATTGTGCAGAGCTAGAAACCTTAGAGTAGTAAGAAGTTTCTTGTGAAATGATTTAGTAACCTCTCTTTCATTGCTTAGTTATAGATTTCTGTTCATGCTCTGAGTAGATAGGTTTCACACCATTTTGCTTTAAAATCCATGGCTACAATTAATGTGTACATTAAAATGAAATAAATCTGAGGTTTTTACTTTTGTGGCACCTTTGTTCAATTTGATTTTGTGCTTGTTGATATTGTCATTCAATCAACAAGCATTTGTTGACCTGCTGCTTTTTGCTTATCTTAGTTCTAGCAGGATACACTGCAGTGCTGGGAGTATGAAAAGTTGTATGCCTTTCACAAAGTAGTTGAGAATTTATATCATCTACATAGAGAAATGACCTAGTACTGGACTTACAGAACCTGGATTGAGTCCTGCCTCTAATATATATTAATTCTGAGTCCGCCCCCCCCACCCCCACCGCTTAACTATTTATCTTAGTCTCAATATCCTCATCTGTAAACTGGGAATAATCAAAATTCCCATCTACCCAATGTCATTAGTTATTTGGCTTTTGTTATTGGCAAAAAGAAATAAGACATTTTCTAAACTGTAATACAATCTATAAATGCAAGGGATTTTGTTTGTTTTTAGTGGAAACAAACCTCATTTCTTGTTTTATGTGATATGTGCAACAACTCATTTTCAGATGGGGAGACTGAGGCTTAGAGAAAAGTAAATTGCTCAGTCTCTCAGGTGGAGAGTGGCAAGGATGAGTGTGGTATTGTCTTCTTGAAGTATCTGTTATATCATAACATACCATTCCTATTAACTCTTTCAACCCAAGTTATGTATCTACTCACTCATGGTGCTTTTGAAAAATACAGATCCCTAGGTTTACCCAAACTTTCAGAGCCAGAATTTCCAGAGGGGTACTTTTGGGTCTGTATGGAGATTAGAGGTTAGAAAAAAGAGTTCTGGTGAATCCTCTTCCCCTCCCCCCGCCCCCACACCTCTGGCTTATACCCTGACTCTTGTATGCATAAAATAAAAAAATCTTAAAAAAAGAAAGAAAGAAAGAAGAGTTCTCTGGGGCTGCAGTAGTGGTTGAGATTTGAGCTGGCAGTGGGTGGAATGTCTGTGGGCATTACCTAATGTTGACCTCCAGCCTGGCTTCAGTGTGTGCCTGGAGGAATGTGTAAATGATTGGAAGAAGCTCTAATTGAGGGCTTGTAATATGTGGTGCTGAGTTGCAGAATTCCATGTGGGAAAGCCTGGTTTCAGTGGTTAGGATCTGGAGCCTTTGGTTTATCCTAAGAAGTCCTGCAACATTTAGTTTGGAATCTTTTTCTGGCTGCACATCTACAACCAAAGTGGAATTTGCCGACCTTGGGAAGAGTTTAGCAAAGTTAATTTTAAAACTGGACTACGTCAGTGTTTATCTCTTTAAGTTTGGAGCTTTATGCTGCCTTGAGCTCAGACTGCTTAGCTGAACCAATGAGAGGTGCTTCTTAAAAATAAATCTTAAAAAAAAAAACCAAATAAATAAGGCTGGTGATTTGTGCTGAAATATAGTTGGCTGTACTGCAACATGGGATTTTATAATATTTGTCTCATTTCCCATGCATCAGAAAACCAAATGAACTAGACCAGTGATAGGGTTAAAGCTAGGATGGAGTTGCAAACTTCTTTTATCACTGTGTTTCCTTAAGTCTGAGATTCCTACTTACATGAAATTAGGATGATTCTTTTTCTCTCTAAGTCACAGGTTCTCTAACTTAATGAGTGGGTTGGAAAAATCTTACTCTTAACACTTTTTGATTTAACAGTGACTAATTTGTAAAACTCTTTAGTTTACAAAGCACATACCTTTACTTTCATTGATCTTCAAAGTAATAATAACAATAACAATACCCACTGCTATTTATTACTATTTAGCAAATACCTGTTATATTAGGAGCTTTGATGTTTGTGAAACACATCAGTCCTTTCAGGTAAATATTTCACTTTGTAGACAGTAAACTGAGCTTCACAGTGTTTAAGTAACTTGCCCAAGACCATCTTGTTGGGGAGTGGTGGACTCAGGATTGGAGTTCTATCTAATTAAGGTCCTTTCTGCTGTACAACACTGGTGCTCTTGGGCTCGGGGGGTCAATGACTTGCCCAGAGTAATATGCTACATACTTGCAGTGCATGGAGTCTGAATTTGAACCATTTTCTCTTGACTTCTTACTGTGCTTTTTCATTCTTCTAAACCATCAGACACTATATAGTGTTTGATGGCTCCCATCTTAGAGATATTTAGTCTAATGCATTTGTAAAACTGATTTGGCTCTTTTCATTTAATGACATCCATCCTTTCACTCACTGATATAGCCAATTAGTCTACAATATGGGGAATGGCCAGTGCATATAGAAGCAGTGTTGGAGCTCAACCACTGCCTATCTATGACTTTGTGACTTTGGGTAAATTGCTCTACCTTACTTAGCTTTGGTTGTTTTACCTGTAATATAGGTATGTAATACTTATTTCATGTAGTTTGCTGAAAGGATTATAAGACTAATGTGAAAAACATTATGCAAACTGTAGCCTTTTTTAGAGTTGGTAGTAATTTTGGTGGCTTGTTACTGCTTGCAGTAGCGGTTTTCTTTTGGAATCTGTGGTTAACACTTAAGAGTTATTATGAGATTTAGAAAATAACAGCTCTTAGCAGGGTTCCTCCAAGGTAGAATTCAAGAATGGTCCTAGGATGAAATACTGTTCTCTCTCCATATATAGGCTGTATATCCTGTTGGTTTAAATAGGGTAGTGGGAAGGCCAAATTAAATAATTTTGTGCATTGAGACTAAACGGATCCAAAGTCAGGTTTCCCAAGAAGTTCTCAAGAGTAGCTTGTAATGTTAGAAACAGGATTCTAGACTCTGGAAATGGGTCTGGACCTCTGCAAGAAATAGTGTATTAGAAGCTGGGGCTAAAAAGCCAAGCCTCTTAAATCTGTAAATCTCAGATACTCTCATTTCTTTCTTAAACTAACCTCCTCCTTTTCTTCTCTCAATTTCTTTTCTTCTGTGTTCTCTTAGTTCACAAGGAGACATTAATTAACAGCTAGTTATTGTCCATAGGCTTGTAAGCTTTGATGTACTTAGGATATATTTGGAGTTAGACTTGGTAATCAACTATGTGTTCAAGATTTTCTAAGAAAATAGCACTTTCAAATATTCTGTTTGGGTTTGATTCCTATTATAATATTCCTATTTACTTATTATAACCTTGGGCAACTTCTCTGCACTTCAGTTTCTTTTTAAGCCATAAAATAAATAAATTGGACCAAATTTCTATAAAATCACATGTAGCTCATGAGCCTTGGTTGTTTATATAGAAAGATACATATTTCAGAAGTTTACAACTCAATGAATTATCACATTGACCACGTCCATGTAGCCACTGCCTTGACTAAAAATTAGGATGTAACTAGCCCCCTAGAAACTACCTGCATTATCCTCGCAGGCACCAACATTCTCTCTTCCCCACAGATAGATATCATGAATTTGCCTGCTTTTGAACTTGCTATATATAGAATCATTCAATATTTTATTTTCTTTCATTTGACTAACTTTGTAAGATTTGTCTGTTTTTTATGTGCAATTGTAACTAATTTTCGCTGGTATATAGTATTCTATTTATAGAGATATATTCGCTTGATTTCAGTAATAAACAATTATGAGTAGTGTTTTCTGATCTTTATTGTACATGACTTTATACATGGGTTCACACATGGTGAGTGCACATATACATAGTGAAATTGTTGGATCATGGAGATTTATATTAAACTTTGGTAGAGTGTACCAAAAGTTTGACGTTCAAACACAATTGTTCAATTTATATTCCTACCGGCAGTACTTATTGGTTGCAATTACTCTACTTTCTTTGTCATTTAGAATTGTCAGTCTTTAATGAGTTGAACTTTTCATATTAATTGGCCATTTGGGTATGTGTACTTCTTTGTGAAGTGTTTGATTCTTGCACACACTTAATTTTTTTTCTTACTGCTTTGCAGGAGTTCTTACCTAGATATGTCTTTTGCTAGTTATATGTGTTGCAAATATCTTCTTTATCCTCTCAATTTTGTCTTTGATAGATGCATAACATCTGTGATAGAATGTTAATATAGTCCAAGTTATTTCCTTTTTATGCTTTCTGGGTTTTTTATTTGTGGTTTTTATTTTGTTTTTGGTGACATTGTTCTGCAATACAGTATATGATTTAGAGGAATAGATTCATACCTCTTTACATGTTACCACACCACAATCACCACCAAGACACCAATAATTCTCCACCATATATCACTGGCTTCCCTCCCCCCTTTGCTGCCCACCCTAAGAATCCCGTCTAGTAGCCTCAATTCTGTAGTTGTATCTCTAGGGATGGTTTGATTTAGTTTTTGTCTATTCCTTTGTTTTATTTCTCTATATTCCACATATGAGTGAAATCACCTGGTATTTGCTTTTCTCCTGCTGACCTATTTTATTTAGCATGATTCTTCCAGTTCTATACATGTCTTTGCAATGGCAAAGTTTGATATATTTTTAGTAACTGAGTAGTATTACATTGTGTTTGTATGTGTATATATGTGCATATATATACTACACACACATATACATACATATATATTTACACCAAACATATATATACCATATTTTTTCTATCTACTCAGCTGTTGTTGGACACTTAGGTTGTTTCCATAACTTGGCTATTGTAAGTAGTGCTGCAGTGAACATGGGGGTACATGTATCCCTTTGAATTAGTGTTTTTTGCATTCTTTAGATAAATGCCAAGAAGTGAAATTGCTAGATAGGTATATTTATTTTTAATATTTTGAGGAACCTCTATATTATTTTCTACAAAGTCCAGTCTGGTATACATCCCCATCAGTGTAATGTGTGAGGGTTCATTTTATTCAAGCCCTCGCCAACTTTTGTTGTTTCTGGTTTTTCTAATGTGGGCCATTCTCATAGGTGTAAATTGGTATCTAACTGTGGTTTTTGACTTGCATTTCCTTAATGATAAATGATGTAAACATTTTTTTTTCATGTGCCTGTTGGCCATCTATATGTCTTCTTTGGAGACACATCTATTTAATTCTTATGCCTACTTTTTGATAGGATTATGTGTTTACCTTTTGTTGGGTTGTATGAATGCTTTTTAAATCTTGGATATTAACCCCTGTTCGATGTATAATATGTAAATATTTTCTCCCATTTTGTAGGATATCTTTTCATTTTAATCATAGTTTCTTTTGGCCACACAGAAACATTGTAATTTGTTGTAGTCCCATTTGTTTATTTTTGCTTTTTTTTCCTTGCTTTTGGATTTGAGTCCCCTGAATTCAGTGTTTTGGAATGTTTTGCCTGTGTTTTTTCTTCTGTGTATTTTATGATTTCCAATCTTACATCCAAGTTATTGATCCATTTTGAGTTAAATTTAGGGTATGGTGTGAGAGAGTGGTCTAGTTTTATTTTTCTGCATGTGACTGTCCAGTTTCCCCACCATTTGTTGAAAAAACAGCCTTTCTCCATTATATAGTCTTAGCGCTTCTGTCATAGATTAACTAACTATATACATGTGGGTTTATTCTGGGCTCTCAATTCTATTTTATTGTTCTGTGTGTCTGTTTTTATCCCAATGCCATATTGTTTTTATGATTACATTCTTGAGCATAGTTTGAAACCTGGGAGTATGATACTTTCTTCCTTTTCTTTTTTGTCAAGCTTGCTTTGGCTATTCAGGGTCTTTTGTGGTTCCATATAAATATCAGTAGTATTTGTGCATTTCTTTGAAGAATTTCATTAAAACTTTGATAGGAGTTGCATTGAATCTGTATATTGCTTTGGGTAATATGGACATTTTAACAATGTTAATTCTTCCAGTCAATGAACTTGGAATATCTATCCATTTCCTTGTGTCTTCTGTTTATTTTAGCAATGGCTTATAGTTTTCATTCAATATGTCCTTTACTTCCATTGTTAGGTTTATTTCTAGGAATTTAATACTTTTTGATGTTATTGTAAATGGGATTGTTTTCTTGTTTTTGTTCTCTTTCAGTTCATTATTTGTATATAAGAGTACAACAGACTTGTGTACATTGACTATAGTCTATCACTTTACTGTACTGATTTATTGTTTCTAATAATTTTTTAGTGGACTCTCTAAGGTTTTCTGTGTATAATATTATGCCTTCTGCAAATTGTGATAGTTTTACTTCATTTCCAATTTGAATCCCTTTTATGGCTTTCTCTTGCCTCATTGTTCCAGCTAGGATCTATTCTTTTTAAAAACTCTTTCCCTACTCTAAGGAATGAAGATTTTTTTCTCTAAACTTTTCTGTGTTCATATACATGATCATATTTATCTGTAAACTGTGTGTGATAGATTTTTTTCTTCCTTTTTAATCCTTCTCCTTTTACTTATTTTTCTTTCCTAATTGCACTTGCTAACACCTTAAATATTATGAGTAGACATCATGGTAGGGCACTCTTAATTCTAATCTCAGAGGAAAAACTGTCAGCATTTCACCATTAAATATGATGTTTTTCTTAGTGTTTTTGGTAATTAGCTTTTATTACATTAACTAAATTCACCTGTAATATGAGTTTGCTAAGAAGTGTTAATCACAATTGGAAATCTTAATTTTTCTGGATTGATTATGTACATGTTCTCTTTATTCTTGTTAATATGGTAAATTACATTTAACTTATTTTAAATTGAGATATAATTCAAATACAGTACCTCTCAGAGAGTATAATTCAATAGTTTTTAGTAGATTTAGAACATTGTACAATCACAATTACTTAATTTTAGTATATTTTATCAACCCCCAAAAAACACAAACAAACCCTGCAACTGTAGTAGTATTCCACATTCCCTTTTTCTCCAGCACCCCCCTCCACCCCCGCCCCCCAGGCAACCACTCATCTACTTTCTGTTTATGTATTTGCCTTTTATGAACATTGTAGATAAGTGGAATTTTTATGTGGCCTTTTATGTCTTTAAAGTTCATGCATGTTGTAGCATTGATGAGGACTTTCTTTTTATGATTGATTAACATTTCATTATTTGGATAGCCACATTTCATTTATCTTTGGTTAACTTTTGAGTTTCTGCTTTTTGACTGTTATAAATAAAGGTGTTGTGACAATCATTTAAAAGTTTGTATGTAAACACAAGCTTTCATCTGATTCCTCTGGACTCATAGTTGTAGTTACTATACAGATTTTTGCTGTCGGCAGCAATAGTGCTGGGAAGCCTGATGTTTGTGGCCTTGAGTTATTATTATTATTATTATTATTATTAGTATTAGTATTAGTATTAGTATTAGTATTTTCTACATGTTATTTTCCCTTAGTCCTAAGCTCATATTACGTCGCTACTAAGGGTTTATAAAATGTGTTTGACTTGCTGGGCAGGTGGAAAGGAGACAAGTCACTGTTTACTCCTCTGGGCCTTTGTTAATTCTTTTTCTTTCTGGAAAGTTCTTACCTATCTCTGCATGGCCAACTCCTATTTATCTTTCATGAGTTCTTTCAGGTACTTTCTTCTTCAGAAAGGTGATTTATTACTCACCTTCACCTGTACTCTGAGCATGGATCATTGACCTATTTTGCAGATTGAAGATTTGAAACTCAGAGAAAGAGAGTGACATTCCTAGCATCACAAAGTGAGTTGATGGCTAAGATAATACTGAATCCATCTTCTGCTGACTCCTAGTCCAGGACAGATTTATTTTAATTCTCTGGTCTCATTCTTACCAGCTTTAAAACAGGGATAATCCATGTGCTGTCTTGTTTTTGGGGTGGTTGTGAGTAGCCGGTTAGCAGTGATTATGAAAGGGCTTTGAAGGGCTGTACACCTGAGAGGGAGGAGATTGTTACTTCCAGAAAGGAATTCATTAAGTGCCAAGTAACTCTGGACCACATGGCTTCTTCAGTTTCCTGCTGCTTTCTTGCCTCAGGAACCCCAAAGTGGTCCCAAGTCAGTACTCTTCTAAATGGAACAGCATGCAGGATAAATCCTGATAGCTAGATTTACCTTTCCTCCATACTTCTCTCATTTCCCACTTTAGCCAAGCCTTTCCTCCTCTTATAACACAAGTCTGGTTTATGTTAAACAGTTTTTAACTGGAAGTAGTTTCTTCCAGTCAGTTCAATCAGGAGAGATCAGGGGATATCATGAAAAGTAAGACACTTGATCAGGTGAACTGAGTCTTACCCTCTTGTGCTCTATGACACAGTACAGGACAATTTTCTTCTCAGGGCTTCTTTTCTCAGGGAGTAGAAATAATATAGTCTCTAAGATCCCTTCCTAATATTTTCTGGGGTGTTCTTGAACTGAGTAAGCTCTGTGTTGGGTTCTATTTGAAATTTAGATGTGTAATGATCATAATTATAAGCCGTGATTTTAGTCCTCAAGAAACTTACGTTTTAGGTAAGTGTTAAAACCAGTGAGGAGTCATACAAATCAGGAAATGACTAAATGCATGGTGGTATGGCAGACTCAGTGCCTTTGGAATTCACAGAGGGAGGGAAGTTCTGGAAACCCTTCCTGGAAGAAGTGGGACTTGAACCAGTCTTTGAAAGATGGCTGAGAATTTGACAGGCAGGGTATTCCAAGCACAGAAAAGAAAAAGTTAGCGAAAACTTGGAGGTGGGTCTGTGGAAGGTGTTTATAAAGAGACCCATAGAAGCAGAGCCCACTTCAGGATTACCCTGTATGTGTCTATGTTAAGTGAATTAATTTCCTTGGGACTCTGTACTACTCATCCTCTGAGCCCTTTCTGCATCTCCGTTACTAAAGTTCCTTTGTATGTGACATTCTCTATGTACGTGTCATGTGTAATAACATGTATTAGAAATAATACATAAAAAAATAATAAAACATAAGTATAAAGCAGAAAAATAAATGAAAAATAAAAATTACATAAATGTTCTTTTTTACAATCTTTTTCTAAAGATTTATTTATTTATGCATACAAGAGCAGGGGTACAGGCCAGAGGTGTGGGGGTGTGTGTGAGAGGATTCACCAGAGATAGAGTGGGGAGCAGAACAGGTAGACTGACTGAAATACACTGCTGAGGGGAGCAGCGGGCGAGACAGGAGAGGTCTCCTGCGCCGTGTGGGAATCTCCCTGGCCGGGGATTGAACTCATGCTGCAGTGGCTGCGGATAGCTTCATGGTGCTGAGACTTAACCCCTTGCGCCACCAGAGAGGCCCTTTCTTACAATCTTTGAAGTGATTAGAGGAAATTTAGAAACAGAGAAATTCTACAGCCCCGCGACATGTCCCATACATTAAAGCTGTGAGTAGGACAGATGAACTTTGTCATAATGACTGCTTGGTCTGGACCCTGCTAAACCTTTAACCTTCATGTTATCAGAGCAGCTGCTTCAGAAAGGGAAATTGCCAAGTGCATAAAAAACTTAAGCCCTAGCAATTGGCATTTAGGCAGCAATGAAATAAATACCACTATGCATCTTTTGGAATGGCTAAAAATCCAAAAGTGATAATACCATATGCTGATGAAGAAGCTAGTTCATGCTTCAAGTTCCTAACCTACAAGCAAAAGTTGCCTGTCAGAATTATATGAGATGATGTATATGAAGTTCCTGTTAAAAACTGGGATGCAGTGTCAGGAAGAAATATAGCTGCAGGATTCTGTGAACGCTCATCTTTCAGTTTTCATAAACTTACAGAATGTAGGAGCTGGAAACACCCTAAAGATCATTTGAGGGCATCCCTGGTGGTGCGAGGGGTTAAGTCTCAGCACTATGAAGCTATCTGCAGCCACTGCAGCACAAGTTTGATCCCTGGCCAGGGAGCTTTCCACATGGCGCAGCAGATCTCTTCTGCTTCTCTCGCTGCTCCCCTCAGCAGTGTATTTCAGTAGATCTGCCTGTTCTGCTTCCCACTCTGTCTCTGGTGAATCCTCTAACCCCCCATACCTCTGGCCTACACCCCAGCTTGTATGCATAAATAAATCTTTAAAAAAAATAAAGATCATTTGGTCCATTCTCCCCATTGTTCAGATGAGAAAGCTAAGAACATGTATGGTATGGTAGAGGCAAAACTGGTCTATCTTACTCTCTCTTCCTTCTCCATTTTGCTGCATTTTACTTATTTATGCTATGTCTGTGGAGACATTAGGAGTTCAGAATTTCTTTAGGCCAGTGTGCTAAACTCCCATAGTGTAGGGTTTTAAAATAGGACTGAAGGGGACTGGGTAACAGGAATAGTCACTGCCCTGCTTATCACATAGATGTTTTGTGGCTCCAATGAACTAATATATGTGAAAATACTTGTAAACACTAGAACATGACACCAGTGAAGGTGGTTATTGTTATGAAGCATTACTATTCAGGCTGTTAGTGAGGTTAAAATATGTTAACTTGGAAAGACAATCACTTTATAGAAAAAGGGCATCATTTACGTGAAGACCAGTTCTTTCTGGTCAGAGGGTGTTACCTGTGGATTTAAGGACCTTATTGTAGCCCATGGGCTTCAGCCTGTACTTTCAATCTGATCTTTAAAGATAGTTTCAGAAAACCTGGCATTTAGTCCCAGCTTTACGCCAGCCAAACTCTCAGATACTGCTCACTGGATTCTTTTAGAGATGAATTTTGGGTTTCCAATCTCTGGCCCTGATTCCTGCTTGTGCACGCATGATCTGGGCCATTTTTAAAAAGGAAAATGTCTGTGGAGCTTGTCATGGAGCAAGTGATTTTGTGCCATAATTTTGATAGTGTGGAGAGTAACATCTGCAAGGATGTTACAAAGAGAAAACTCTGGTGGTTTCCTTGAGAGATAGGCAGTGGGGATAACCAGAGACTGCAGGCTTCTCAGCTTTCCTAGATGACTTACCATGAAGAGGAGATACTCACCTCATAGTCCTACAGGGTATTTCTGGTTTGACTAGGTGGGCAGTCTAATACTTTTAGGAAAAAAATATCACTGAAACTCAGGAATGATCAAGAAAAGTATTAAGAAAAATACTTTTTTAATACTTATCTATAAAAATGGGGACATGAATATGTGTTTTCTAGGTCTCTGTGAGTATTGAATAAAATAACTCATACAAAAATTTTAACATATGCCTGGCACATGCTAAGAGCTCAATTAATGGTAGTTTTTGTAGTTAACCTCTGAGCCCAGTTACCCCAGCTAATGTGTGGGAGTTCCCTGGAATGTTATACCAAATGGCCCTCATTTGCTCCCTAAGACATTGAAAGAGGAGACTGGTTGGAAGGAGAAGGAGCGTTTCTGCAGATATTTCAAAACTTGCCTTTATAATTCCCTATCTAGGAAGGAAGATTATCTGAGCCTGGGGAAGTATTTAAGTGTGTTTCAGCTGATGCATTTGCAGATGCCTCCTGAAACTGGTTAGTTAGTTGAAAGAGGGCAATATTAGTTTGCTAGAACTGGTGTAAATAAAAAGTACCACAAATTAGATAGTTTAAACAACAGAGTTTATTGTTTAAATTATGGCAGCTAGAAGGCCAAGCAAGGTGTCGTCAGGATTGGTTCTTTCTGAGGGCTGTGCGGAAAAGTCTGTTCTATGCTACTTCGCTAACTTCTCGGAAGAAGTCTGTTTGTTGGGCCTCCTTGGTGGCGCAGCGGTTGGGCGCTGCGCTGTGGAGCTGTTGGCCGCGGGTGATGCCTTGGACACCCGGCCAGGGAGAGTCCCACTTGGTGCGGCAGACCTCTCCTGCCTCGCCCGCTGCTCCCCTCAGCAGTGTTTCTGATCTGCCTGTTCTGCTCCCCACTCTGTCTCTGGTTAACCCTCTCGCCGCCCTGCGCCTCTGGTCTGTACCCCAGCTTGTATACATAAATAAACAAAAATTCTTAAAAAAAAAAATTAAAAAAAAAAAGAAGTCTGTTTGTTGGCAAACATCATTCTACTGCCTTCATCTTCATAATGTGTTATTATATGTCTCTGTTTCTAAATTTACCCATTTTATAAGCATACCAATCTTACTGGATTAAGAACCCATCCTAATCTAGTGATCACAACTTAACTAATTAAATCTGCAACAATCCTCTTTGCAAATAAGTTCACATTCTGAGGTATTGGCAGTTAGGACATAGGAATTTTGTGAAGGACACAATTTAGTCCCTAACAGTTGTACTCCAGCACCACAACTCTTAACTATTGAAACTTTCTCTGCCAAATCAGTAGGATCTTAGTGAACTAGCTTATGCAAGATCCCTGGTGAGAAAGGGATGACTATATTTGGACTTTAAACCATAGCACAGTGATTTAGAGCTCAGGCTATGGGACAGACTGTCTGGATTTGAGTGAGTGCTGCCAACAATTAACTATGTGATCTGGGGCAAGTAAATTAATCTCTGCTCCAATTTATATACAACATATGTATAGTAGTATCTAACTGATAGGGTTGTTATGAGGCTAACATGAATTAATATGTGTAAAGAACTTGAATTATTGCCTGGACAGCACTTGATAAAATATTAGCAGTTCATATTATTAAAACAACTTCCTACTCCCAAATTCACTAATTTGGAGAATGTTAAAGCAGTCTATAATCAAGGATTAGACAGGTGGGATGTTCTATAGGTTCTCAGAACTGGAAGGGTCTTTAAAGACCTTTTACTTTTAACAGAAGGTCTCTTTTAACAGATGGAGAGGTCAGATTTCAGAAAAAGGAAGTGACTTGCCTTATATCAACTGGTTCATTAGTTGTAGAACCAGGACTGTTAGCTCTGATGAGTGTTCTTTCTGTCCCTCCCTTAAGTTCAGCAGACTACTAACACTTTAATCATGTATTGAGCATCTACTCCATAGGTCCCGTGTAGGATTGTGTAAATATGTATGTGAAGGAGGTAGCCCTTTGCCTCTAAAAGAAAGTACAGCTCAGTAAAGAACTGAGTAAGTCTAAGAGCATAATAATGACCTTTTTAATATCCTTTTCCATTTCTCTTGCAGCAAATAAAAAGAAGGAAAAGGAACGACCAGAGATTTCTCTTCCTTCAGATTTTGAGCACACAATTCATGTTGGTTTTGATGCTGTCACAGGGGAGTTTACAGTAAGTCCTGGGTCACAGAAATGCCTTTGGTCTTTCAGAGTTCTGTCTATGCACTATTATATTCAGTCCTTTGTAATCTTCCATGTGCCTCTGTCTGCCTGAGATGCTCATTACTATTTTCTTATATTCATGAGAGGGACACTTTCTTTATTTCTACAGTTGTAATAGAGAAGACTCTGAGTCTTCATTCCTTATTAGACCTCTGTTAAGTAGCCCCATGGCAGCAGCCTCTGTGCTGGGCAGTAATGATACAGAGATAAATCAGATATAGGAAAAGTAGGCTAAAGGAGAAATAGCTTGGTGAAGAAGCAGATAGCTCAAAAAAATGATTAATAAAATGAGATAGGTATGTAAGAGAGGCTTGTGTAGTGTTCTGAGTGTACAGAGAGAAAGGAATAACTGTCTTTACCTGCTAATATGTATCACACCTAATTTTCCCTCAGGCTCCTCTGTGACTGCCTTTCTTACAGCCTTGCCTGTCTATCTTACAGGGGATGCCAGAGCAATGGGCCCGCTTGCTTCAAACGTCAAATATCACTAAGTCCGAGCAGAAGAAAAACCCACAAGCTGTACTGGATGTATTGGAATTTTATAACTCAAAGAAGACTTCCAACAGCCAGAAGTACATGAGCTTTACAGGTATGGGGCAGTCTAGAGAAGAGTTTTTATATGGTGGAATAGTTCCACATGCATACTGGCATGTGGTAAGGAAAGAAAGTATTGGAAAGAGTGAAGATGGCACTTTTGCTGAGATGGAATTTTTGCATCAGACTTGAGTCTGTGCTCTGAAACTGCATGCTTTTAAAAAATAGAGTATTGTGTTTAAAGAACATAGACTTTGTACTAGAAAATCTGTATTTTGACAATCATTAGATTCTAACAGTCCCTTCATTTCTTAGAGTCGCAAAATAGGAAGAACAATTCCTGTTTCACAGGCTATAGTGAAGAATGTATGAGCTCATTGATGTGAAAGTTATGTATAGATTATTGAATAACACCAAGAAAATGTC
Source organism: Scalopus aquaticus (assembly GCA_004024925.1). Taxonomy (NCBI): domain Eukaryota; kingdom Metazoa; phylum Chordata; class Mammalia; order Eulipotyphla; family Talpidae; genus Scalopus; species Scalopus aquaticus. The sequence goes on along the minus strand of PVIJ01005816.1, from coordinate 76,197 downwards.
ATTATCTTCATTTTTAACATCAGGAAGTTATCTAATAACATTAATGTTTATGTTATAAGTAGACAAGTCTAATTTATTTCTTAGTAAATTAATGTTTATCAGTAGAATGAAAAACAGTCCAGTAATAATAAATGTTCTTTAGATGTACTCTGTATATAAGGAATTCTGTTTTACAATGTTTTTTTAATAGCAGAATTGGGGTTAAAATCCAGATCTCCTAGAGCCTAGACCAACACCTTTTGAATGTACAACTTGCCTTTAGTAACTATTTAGAGGACCTCCTTCACAGCAGAAAAATTTATCTTTTTCCTGAATAAGTTATGAAAGGAGTGACATTTGTGGGAATTTGCCTTATATATAGTATCTTAGAATGGTAGAGCAAAAAGTATCCTTACCACAGTATGGTGGCTTCTCAAAACATTAAAAATGGATCTACCATATGATCTAGCAGTTTCCCTCCAAGGTATCTACCTGAATACAAACATACTGATTTCAAGGTATATATACACTCTTCTGTTCATTGCTACACTACAGTATGGAAATGACCTAAGTACCCAACTACAGATGAGTAGATTAAAAAGATTTGCTAGATACACACAATAGAAAACTTTTTTTTTAATAGAAAACTATTTGGCTATAAAAAAGGTGAACCTTACCATTTGTAACAACATAGATGGAATTGTTGGGGATTATGCTAAATAAATGAAATAAGTCAAAAAGAGAAAGGCAAATACCAGATTTCACTTGTATGTGGCATACACGGTAACAAAGCAAAAGAACAGACAAAACTAAACCAAAACAAACCTTTGGAATTTAACTGCAGAACTGAGGCTACCAGAAGAGATGAGAGTGGAGAGCATAGGAGGAAAGGGACCCCTTGGAATATGGGTGTTTTGTTGGTGGGCAACAAAACATAGTGTTGTAGTATACATTTGAAGAGATGTACTTCTATACCCAAAACAAATAAAGTATTTTAAACCAACATTACCTCAATAAAAAATTTTAATAATAATACAAAAAGAAGTATCCTTAATACATATCACTTCCAGATCCTTCTTATTTTTCCAGACACTACAGGCAAAAAAGCCTTTCAAGGCAAAGTGGCTGAATTTTTGGCAGGGCTGGTATCTTAAGCCCCATTCCAGTGCTCTTTCCAGTGTTTGTGCTGTTTCTCTTAAAGAGCAGGTTGGAGAAAGTGAGACCCAGGATGAACTAGCTAATTTTAAAGAACGCTTTCCCAGTGAGTATCTGGCTTGTATCAAAGGGCACAGATGGTGAGGATGACAGACTGCAGCTTCGCTCACACTGCCATGGTGGTACCCAGAAGAGGGTCATGCTTGTTCCCAGCAGTATTTCCTTCCTCACGTCTGGCCCCGCTGGTCTATCTCACTTCTCTCATTGAGGATTGGGTCATTCCAAGGTGGAACAGGGTTTAGAGTTGCCAGGTAGGAAATTTTTGTGTTCAGAAGGTTAGAGCTTGTGACTTAAGGAGTTTGTTGTCTATTAGAAGTTGGTTTTGAAAGTCCTCAGCAGCAAAGCCACTGGGAGAATCTGTCTGTTTTTATGAATACATTTCTATAGATGTATACTAAAGCCATCTATCTATCTATCTACCTATCTATCTACCTACGTGTATAGATAGATATATGTAGGTAGAGAGATAGATATAGATATAGTTGTGAAAACAACTCTGTGAGTTTGCATGTATTTGTGAATAAAGTCCACTTAACACTTTGTGTGCCGGTGCCCTTTAAATTTACCAGTCCTTGGGGCCGGCCATTTTCTGTGCCACTGCATGAATGGTATAAGCATTCAGTAAAACACACACAACTCCTGAACTGCTGGATATTGAAAAACTGTAATATCTCTCATAAAACACCTTACATTTTCACTAAAACAATGTGTAAAGCTTCTAGACTGAGTACGATCAAAGAAATAGCTCCTAATAATGCCAAATAAATCCACTGTGGAATGAAAAACCAGAGACTAAATGAACACATATTAATATGTGAGCGGCCACCTGATACTGGTGACAAAAACACGTACTAATACGTAAATGGACCACAAAGTGTTAAGTATTTATGAGTGAATGAATATGTTTGTAGATGTACATACCCGGTAATTGTATGTATATTCATCTATGCATGCATTGAGTATATATGTATAAAATACATCTACTGCTCTGTGTATAAATCATGCACACATATGGATGTTTGTGTTTGTATGCATGCAAGGTTTTCTTGTTTTCTAGAAGTTGATGACCATAGCCAATGCCTGTCAAAATTATATACTTAGCAGAATTTATTTTTAAAGTTCTGTCTTTGCTTCACCTGCTTCTCTTTTATTTATACCATTAATTATAATGACACTAATTTGTATATGCTTGCACGTGAATTATCTCATTTGATTCTCATGATGACCTTAGGGATTTATCAGGGCAAAGACTATGACCCCATCTTATAGACTCAGATATATTAATTAGGTTTAGAGAAGTGAAGTGACTTACTTGGGGTGACTTTGTTGATATGAGATAGAAGTGTTTAAACTTATGCCCTTAATTCCTTTACTGTCTGACATCTAAGCACAATCCTCCATGCCAATTTTTTTTGTCATTTTTTAGCCCTTTTTTCCCTCTAGCAACTAGTAGCTAACAGGAAAAGCAAAATGTAGACTAGATTGACTCCCAAAGTCATGGGCTTTAGCCCTACTTCGCCATTGAAAGAAACCTTGAACCAGTTTCTTTCCCTCTCTGAACCTTAGTTTCTTTCCCTCTCTGAACCAGTTTCTTTCCCTCTCTGAACCTTAGTTTTCTCATTTGTAGAATGAAGGGTTGGGAATGCTTTCTGCTCTCCAAAGCACTTTCTGTGCTTTGGAATTTGAATTTGCTGTGCAGAAATTGTATATCGCATTTAAAAGGAGCAGTGCTTACTGGTGTAACAGACATATTTATTACTAGAATAATCAGACCACATAAACACTAGCAGGGCATAAGGTCGAGAGTGGTACAGTAAAGGCACAGTGTTGCACTTTTCTGTGCCTACACAGATGTTCCTTAGGACAGGAAAAACAAATGAATTATGTTTAAAGTATATCCTGAATTGATTTCTCCGCAGTACAGCTGGCTGCTCAGGATATGTTTTAAGAACATGTTATCACAATCTGCTTTATTTCCTGCTTTGTGGGTTCAGGATTTGCCATAGAACCAGAGAAGCTTTATTTGGCACTTTCTCATATGCTGGAATTGAGATCTTGGACATTTCCTGGGCTTGGTTCTTGGTGAGAGATATTTTAGATTTGGTAGAATATTTCTTAATACCATTGGTAGTGAACTGGCAAAGTCAATTTCTTCTTGGACCTTTAGGAATTAACTTAAAAAACAAACACAATACTTGGCCTTTCAACTTATTTTCTTGCTAAGATCTATATTAGGTTTATGTTTCATATTTTCACAAGTTTAAGGTATCACTGATTGTAAGATTCACCATTACGTTATATACCACTAAAGAAAGAAAGTGTTGCCAATTGAGTCATGTAATGCCTTTGATTGTACTATTCATCTCTGTTTCAGAGATGTTAATGTTTAAAAAACGTACACCTTTGAGTCAATGAAATATGGTAATTGTCTCATTGAGGAGTTTGAATCTATTCTTAGGAACAAGATTCTGCCTTTAATTAGACTTGACATGATTAATGCCTCTCTTTTCCTCAGCCTTAGTTTTTCCTTTCCTGTGGAAATAAACTTGTATGTAGAAAGATTCTTTCTAAAAACTAGCTGCTGTCTGGTGATGATTTTTCATGGGTGGCCTAGGATGGTGCTAGTCATAAATTCTTTCCTTTCTCATAGAATGCAGGAAATTTCCTTGGCCATTAGGGTCCAATGGTGATATAGCTGAATGAATGGATAAAGTTTTAGTATAATATTTAGGATTAGGTTAGGATTCAGATCTTGACTCCTATTTAACATGTGTCATACTGGGCAACTTCTTTTACTTCTCTGAACCTCAATTTATAAATCTATAAAGGAAGACCTGACTATGGTACTCGTGTTGAAGAAAGGATTAGAGAAGGTAATATATATACATATACATATATGTATACGTACACATACACATACACACACACATACACGCACGCACACACACACACACACACACACACATAGTGCTAGGTGCTAGCTTGGTGTTGGACCCATAGAAGCAGTCATACTATATTTATTATTCTATGAGTCTGGCAAGTACTTGACTAGATAGGCTTCCTTAGCTTTCAAGAAAAGATTAACTTGTAATTGTTTATTGACTGAGTCCCTTGTCTTTTTTTTCTTCGCAGATAAATTAGCTGAGGATTATAATTCTTCCAACACTTTGGTAAGTCTTTATTTACTTTTTATTTTTTATTTCTTCTTTTTTTATGCATACAAGCTGGGGTACAGGCCAGAGGTGTGGAGTTCACCAGAGACAGAGTGAGGAGCAGAACAGGCAGATTGACGGAAACACACTGCTGAGGGGAGCAGCAGGTGAGGCAGGAGAGGTCTGCCGTGCCATGTGGGAATCTCCCCGGCCGGGTGTTGAACTCGCGCTGCCACTGCCGACAGCTCCACAGCGCAGCATTTAACTGCTGCACCACCAAGGAGGCCCTCTTTATTTCTTCTATTCTGATAAGGCAGGTGAGGTGGTTAGGGATCAAGCCCATATGTGGTAGATGCAGAGCCTAGACTGAGGGGCATTCAACTTAGTACCTTGCCCACCCTAGACGTCAGAGTCCCTGTCTATACAATAAAGGAATTAGACTTAAACAGTGAGTATATCTTCCAACATTTAATTTTTTTAATGTTCTAGAAATGCTAACCTTAGAGCCTTAGGAACTGGCTCTTGGCTCAGTTTTTCATCTGTAGCTTTGAATCTTGGGAAAGCCAGTTTGCCTTTCTGAGCTTCAGTGTTTTCAATAAAATGAAATGCCTTGCTTAGACATGAGTCTAGGTAAGCTATCCGAATTTAGAAAAGAATTTCCTTTCTTTGGTTGTCCAGTTTATAAAACCAGGATTAGAACTAAATCTTGAAGAGAACAGACTCTGTACAGAATAGAACTGAAATTGTAGTGAATGACTGTCACTTGAAATGATATTATAGAAATCATTGATGAACAGATTGGAAAGTAAAACTAGATGACCTCAAAAGGCCCTCTTTTGGGAGAGGATCCCTAAGGACAACATCCATTAACATATCCACAGCATTACTACCCAGTAGTGGTTTGGCCTAACAGGGCCAGAATTGGTTAGACCACCAGCCCCTGACATCCAAGAAGGGGCACCCCAAAGAGATGCCTGCTAGCACCAGTGCCACAATCTCTCAACACATACAACAAATCAGAAGACAAACAGAAGGAAAAATACAAACAACCAAGCAAGCCGTCAAGGAAAGGACATACCACAAAAAGAAAATCAAGCACCAGAACTCAATGACAACAACATGGAAGAACTTCTCTCTCTGCAGATAAAGAATTTAGAATCATGATTAAGGAAATCACAATTAAGGAAAAGAAAGAAGTGGAAAAAATAATTAATGACTTGAAGAATGAAATTGAGATCCTAAAGAAGGAAAATAAGAGCTTAATGGAAGAACTAAAGAACTCTGGGAAAAACAATAAAAGCAGAATTGATGAAATGGAAGAACGTATTAGTAATCTGGAAGATGCAGATATTAAAAGATCCAAAAAGGAAAAGGAAATAGAAGCACGAAGGGAAAAGAATGAAAAAAACAATTTGAGATCTATCTGACACCATGAAGAAAGGAAATATAAGAGTTACAGGAATCCCAGAAGGAGAGGAGAGGGACCAAGGAGCAGAGAAACTATTTAAGGAGGTGATAGAAGAAAACTTCCCAAGTATGAAAATAGACATACAAGAATAAAATGAACTCCCAAGTTACCACGAGGTTAGAAGACCTACACCTAAGCACATAATAGTTAAACTCACACAAGTACAGGATAAGGAAAAAATATTGAAGCTGGCAAGGGAGAGGGAAAACAAATAACTTATAAAGGAAAACCAATCAGGATGACATCTGACTTCTCTGAAGAAACACTACAGGCAAGAAGAGAATGGAAGGACATATTCAGCAAACTCCAAGACAATAAATGCCAACCAAGAATACTTTATCCTGCAAAGCTCTCCTTCCTCTATGAAGAAAGGATAAGGGCCTTCCCAGACAAATAGAGTCCAGAAATTCATCATGACTAAACCCCTACTCCAAGATATACTACAAGAAGTCCTAAAACCAAAACTGACAGAGGAATGAAAAAGATCAGAATAAGACAAGGAATAAAACCACAAAAAGACACATAAAATGGCAAACATAGATGCCAATGTATCAATATTAACTCAATGTAAATGCACTAAACTCATCAATAAAAAGGCACAGAGTAGCAAGATGGATAAAAAAACCAGAACCCAACCTTCTGCTGTCTACAGGAAACACATTTAGCCACAAAAGATAAACACAGACTGAAAGTAAAAGGCTGGGAAACAATCCTGCAAGCAAATGGATCAAAAAAGAAGGCAGGGACAGCTATACTTATATCAGATAAAATAAACTTCAGACAAAAAAGGTAAAAAGAGACATAGATGGTCACCACATCATGATAAAGGGACAATTCAGCAAGATGATATAACCCTGATTAACATATACTCCCCAAATGAAGGAGCACCAAAATATATAAGACAATTATTATCATCTCTGAAAACAGACATTAGAGAAAATACATATATAGTAGGAGACTTCAGTATACCACTCTCACCAATGGACAGATCAACGAGATAAAAAATAAACAAGGACACTAAAACTCTAAATAAGGACCTAGACCACATGGGCTTAACACTTATCTATAGGGCACTGCACCCCCAAAAATCTGAATACACATTTTTCTCAAGTGCACATGGATCATACTCCAGGATTGATCACATACTAGGTCACAAAACCTCAACAGATGCACTGAGATCAAAATTATACCTACTATCTTCTCCGATCATAAAGCCATCAAACTAGAAATGAACCATGAAAAGAAAAAAAGGAACCCTCTTACTTAATGGAGATTGAAACCCACACTGCTGGAAGACCACTGGACTAATGAGGAGATCAAAGAAGAAATTAAAAAATACCTAGAAATGAATGACAAAGAAGACACAACTTTCCAGAATGTTTGGAACACAGCAAAAGCAGTAATAAGAGGGAAATACATAGCAATACAGGCTCACATCAAGAAACAAGAAGCAACTCAAAGAAACAATCTAATCTCCCATCTCAAAGAACTGGAAAATGAACAACAGAAAAACTCAAAAGCCAGTATAAGAAAGGAAATAATAAAAACCAAAGCAGAAATAAATGAAATGGAAATAAACAATCCAGAAGATCAATGAAGCCAAAAGCTGGTTCTTTGAAAAAATAAGCAAACTAGACAAACCTCTAGCCAGGCTTACAAAGAAAAAACGGGAGAACACACAAATAAATAAGATCATAAATGAAAGAAGAGAAATTACAACAGACAGAGCAGAAATCAAAAGAATAATCAGAGATTATTATGAGCAGCTATATGGAAACAAGCTCAACAACTTAGAGGAAATGGACAAATTCCCAGAACTATACAATCACCCAAAACTAGATAAAGAAGATATAGAACACCTAAATAGGCCAATCACAAGTAGCGAAATTGAAACAGTAATCAAAACCCTCCCCAAAAACAAAAGCCCAGGACCAGATGGTTTCATAAATGAATTCTACCAAACGTTTTAAAACGAACTAGTCCCTATCTTACACAAACTCTTTCAAAAAATTGAGAAGGAAGGAATATTACCAAACACATTCTATGAAGCAAATATTACTCTAATACCAAAACCAAACAAAGACAACACAAAAAAAGAAAACTACAGACCAATCTCTCTAATGAACACTGATGCAAAAATATTCAACAAAATCTTAGCCAACAGGATCCAACAATGCATTAAAAAGATAATTCACCATGACCAAGTGGGATTTATTCCAGGGACACAAAGATGGTTCAACATCCGAAAATCAATCAACGTTATCCAACACATCAACAAAAAGAAAAATAAAAACCATGTGATCATATCAATAGATGCTGAGAAAGCATTCAATGGTCGATAAAGACCTTTGAAATCCTTGGGATAGAAGGAACATTCCTTAACATAATAAAATACATATATGACAAATCCACAGCCAGTATTATCCTCAACAGTGAGAAGCTGAAAGCCTTTCCCCTAAGATCAGGACCAAGGCAAAGATGTCCACTCTCACCATTGCTTTTCAATATAATAATGAAAGTCCTAACCAGAGCAACAAGACAAGAGAAAGACATACAAGGAATCCAAATAGGGAAAGAAGAAATCTTTCTATCCTGATAAAAATCTCAATGACATTCTTCAAAGAAATAGAACGAATATTGATGAAATATAAGGAACCACAAAAAACCCAGAATAGCTAAAGCTCTCCTGACTCAAAAGAAAATAAATGGAGGGTTTACACTCCCTGATTTCAAACTATACTACAAAGCCATAATAATTAAAACAGCATGGACTGGAACAAAAACAGACACAAAGATCAATGGAATCGAATAGAAAAGCCAGAAATAAATCCACATATTTATGGACAGCTAATCTTTGACAAAGGAGCAAAGAATATGCAATGGAACACGGTCAGTTTGTTCAATAAATGGTGTTGAGAAAACTGGACTGCTGCATGCAAAAAAATGAAGCTAGACTACTACCTCACATCATGCACAAAAACCAACTCAAAATGGATAAAAGACCTGGATGTAAGACCTCAAGCCATAAAATTTATAGAAGAAAATATAGACAAAACTCTACACGACATACAGCTCAGCAAAATCTTTAGAGACACTTCCCTCAAAGTGAAGGAAGTAAAGGAAAAGATAAACCGCTGGGATTACATCAAACTAAAAAGCTTCTGTACAGCAAAAGAGACAATAACCAAAACAAACAGACACCCTACTAATTGAGAGAAAATTTTTGCACACAATACAACTGATAAAGGACTGATAACAAAAATCTACAAGGAACTCACACAGCTCAACAAAAACAAAGTCAACAGTCCAGTCAAAAAATGGGTATAAGAGCTAAAAAGACACTTCTCCAAAGAAGAAAAGCAAATGGGCAACAGGTATATGAAAAAATGTTCAACATCACTTATAATCAGGGAAATGCAAATCAAAACCACAATGAGATACCACCTCATGCCAGTGAGAATGGCGCTTACCAGAAAAACGGGCAACAAGAAATGTTGGTGAGGTTGTGGAGGAAAAGGAACTCTCCTAAACTGCTGGCGGGAATGTAAACTGGTCCAACCACTGTGAAAAGCTGTATGGTGGTTTCTCAAATTGCTAAAAATGGAGCTTCCATATGACCCAGTAATACCACTTCTGGGAATCTACCCAAAGGACACAAAAGTATTAATCCAAAAAGACACATGCACCCGTATATTTATCACACCACTGTTTGCAATAGCTAAGATATGGAAACCTCCCAGTTGCCCAAAAATAGATGATTGGATCAAGAAGATGTGGTACATATACACAATGGAATACTATTCAGCATTCAAAAAAGATAAACACATGCAATTCGCAGCAATATGGATGGAACTAGAAGGGATCATGCTCAGTGAAATAAGCCAGAAAGAAAGAAAAATATCGAATGGCTTCACTTATAACAGGAACCAAATAAGAATGTGACATTCAACAGGGGAGGGGGAGGGTAAGGGCTCAAAAGGGGAGAGAAAAGAGCACAAGGAACTATGGTGATGGTTTCATGAGTGAACTGGTGATGAGTAACCTTCGGGGAACACACAATAATGTAAAAGACATGAATAAAAAAAAGTCCCTCTTTCTCTCAATTTGTAGATTCTATTCCAGAGCAGGTAAAATGAGATTTTTGACACGTTTGAAAGGGTTTAAAAGCTAGTAAGCTGTGATATATAGAAAAATACTGCTGCTGTTTACACCTTTTATACAAAGGTACTTATGTATATTGTTTTACTAAACATTTGCAAAGTTTCTACTCAGTGCTAGGTCCCATGTGGAGAAGTGGCAGTATAGATATGAATCAGACATTATCCTATTTCCTAAGACTCTCCAGTTTTGTCAGTGACATAAAAGACTATGTCTGACTAATTAATTGCTGTATCCTTGGCATCTTGCAACTAGCCATTTTGTAAATGAACAGTTAGATATATCAGAGAAAGTTTCTTGATGGTAGAGTCCGAGTTGAATCAGTTAGTTATCTAAAGCAAGAATTAAGGAGAGACAAGCATAGTTCAGACAGAGAATAAATAGCATGTGCAAAAAGCAAGGAAGCTCATGAGTTATGCTTGTACAGGGAGCTGTAAGTGGTTTGTTACGAGTGGAATGTGAAGTGTGAAGGGACTAGAGATGGGTGGTGAGGAGGACTGGGTGGCAGGTCGGATCATGTTGGTGTTCTAACTTTATTTTAAAGGTAGTGAGAAGCTTTTGAAAAAATTTAAGCAGGAAAATGGTAAGTTCTAACATAATATGGAGTCACCATCAAAATCGTTTGTATTATGCTCTCATTAATGGGAATTATTCTAAGTCATTTATACTCTTATTTTTAAAAAATCGTATGTCCAGTGCCTTATAGCATACTGGGTCTTTTCTTATTCACTCTCTTTTAACCCTCAGAGGAGTTTAATGAGGTGTGTTATTTCCTTGTTTAATAAATGATAAAACTGAAATAGAAGGGTTAACGGCTATAGGTTATCTGATTCCCAGTCTACATTTTTTTCTCCTGGTTCATTCTCCTCTCATCAAACGGAAGAGATGTGGTTACAAGATGGGGGAGAATTTGCAAAAACTAAGATGTTTGGAAATTTCTCATGATTATTAAACAGTAAATTAGTGAGGAAGGGGTCTCCACAAAGCAGAACAGGGCTTTATAGTGCAAATGTCTTTATGTTTTTATAAAAACATTCCTCCTATAGGAGGAATGACAGCTGTTATTTACTGAATGATTAGTATGTGCCAGGCACTGTGCTGACAGCTTCATATATGTTAGCATATATGTTAGCATAATTAGACCCCATAATTACCTTGTGAAGAAAGTAATATTATCTTCCTTTCACAGGTAGAAAAACAGACTTTTCTAAATATTCATAACTAACTGTTGCAGCGGAACCTCGACGGAAGTAGGGTCCTCTGAGTCCCAGTACGGGATTCTTCTCACCATGGCAGGGATCTGAGAAAGAAGGTATCAGAGAGGAGTTCTAAAGGGCCTGCAGGAAAACTATAGCTATGTTGGTTGTTACTGAGGAGGAGAAGCCCTGGGGTTCATGCCATATGGTAGAGAGGATAGCACCTGCTTCGTCAAAAACCTGTACTGGTTTGGTATCTACAATTAAAATCATTCAGGCTGTCAAGGACATTTTTCTTCCCCAATTCAGAACATTTGTCCCTGTGACTCAATACAGTACATACCCTGACTAGGAAATATAGTGGAATCATCTCATTATTTTGCATCGATTTCACACAGATCATACTATTTGATTTGTGAAATAATTGGACTGGATTGTTACCCTCATAACACAGGTTAAGAAATTGAGACTCAGAGAGATTAAGTGACTTGCTCCCTAGTAAGAACCAATCCAAAATTCAGTTCTCCTGAGCATTATTTGTTAATTCATACCATAAATATTTACTTAGCACTTTCTTGGTGCCCAGGTATTAGTGATACAAAAATGAATATGCACTAGCACAGTCCTTGAGGAAAAATTAATGACAGACTAGAGGGACAAGGGCTGCAAAAGAGGTATGAATAATGTACAGTGCAGTCATATTTGATGAAGTGATTTATTCTGTCCGGTAGTATAAAGAAGTGCTTTCTTGTCCAAGATAGCATAAACAAAAGCCAAATTGTTTAGAACCATCGTATCTGGCCAGAGACCTAGGACTTTCTTTTGGAGCTAAGGAAGTATTTTAAATAGGAGGTCGATATAGTTTGATGTGCATTTTAGTTTAAGATAACATCTTAGAACAATTCCTATAGAATTGGATCAGATTAGTAGAATGGATTTATGTGCCCATTTCTCTTACTATCCCAAATTTCTTAATTCTAGAAAAGATATATTTAAAAAAAAAAACAGTGTTTGAAAGCAAAAGCAGAACATAAATGAACTATTGTCAGCAACTCATGGAAGATAGAAGGCAGAAAAGATCAGAATGATCAGAGCAGAAGAAACAACTTAGAAGTATGTCAAAGAGAAAATCCTTCGCCAGCTCAAAGTAGCTCCAGAGAAAATGGGCTGAGAGAATACACACACACAGACACACACACACACACACACACACACACACACACACACACAGCAGGAAGGAGTCTTGGGTTATCTTCAATGATAAGATTGATTAATTAAAATTCTTCATTTGAAACACCAGGGGCAATCTCCATCTTATAGTGAACACTAGGTAGCAGAATCTTGATTCTAAGCTTAAGCCACATAATTTTCTTGAAGAAAGTAAAAGCCTCTTTGGAAAAACTCCTGTGATGGGTGTAAGGACCTGAGGAGAGAGAAGTAGAGCACAACCTGCTATAGTTATAGATCTCTCTGTAGGTATAAAGAATGTGGGGGCGGGGAGGGAAAGTAGCTCTAAAGTAGCTCTACAGTGAAAGAAATCTATTTCTCCATCCCAAGATATATTTCTTACACTTTGAAATTGGGAGAAGAGGAATCTCTATCTTATGTTCTTTTCCATGTCAGAATACCCTAAAGTGATGCTTGTCATAACCACATTTCCATAACTCACATAGCAGACTGCATCAGACTTCCCATTCAGAAGAAGGGACAATGAGGATACATAACTTCAGAAGAAACTCATGTTTATTACATACACCAAATCAATCTAGTTTGTCATTTGTAAATATGAATGGATAGGTGAGGATCTCCATAGATACCTGAGAAGAACAAGCATTAAAGAGGACTAAGATAAATGAAATTGACCCAAAGGAAATAGGTAATTCAGAAAGAGAATTTAAGAAAATGTAGTATGTTCAGAGAGATTCTATAGATAGTGCATGTAAGAATTATTTGTATTACAAATCTTGTTAAACACTTCTTTACCTGCATTGTAGGAAGGATATTGCTTCTATCGTTGAAAGAATACTGCTGAGGCAGCTTGCATGTAGCTAGTTAGAAACATCTTTATTAGAAGTGTAGTTAAACACATTGCTTAGATGCATTACAATGTTGTATTTTAGAACTGAAAGGTACTTAAAGTCACCCCTCAAATTATACCACTCCTCTTTCCTCCACATTTCTTCAAGTGTTGACATTTGAGGCCAAGAAGGTAGAGTCATTGATTGCCTCTGGTCTCCAAAGCTAGTTGTTTTCATATGCCTGCTCTATCCGTTTTTAAGTTATGCCCTTTATTGAGGTTGTGTTAGGATCTATGAGATTACCATTTTTTCTTACCATAGTATGTCAGATGTGGTAAAAGCCAGTCTCCCATACAGTGACTTAATTTAGTATTCCACTAAGTTCTTTCAGTTATCATCTGTCATTCTGACTTTCCTCTGCCAGAGACCCCAAAAGGCAGGTAGGAGGGGAACTTATCCTCTATCTCCTATATTAGTTGGTGAGCTGCTTTCAGACATGAACCATCTTTTTCACTTTTGAAAATTTATGTCAATAGCATTCATCACAGTATCTTAATAAGCACAAAGAAGGTGTTCTGAAAATATCTGAAACTGTTGAATTATATCAATGTATATTAAAAGATTCCCTTTGCTTCTGATGCAGTGATCAGTTAATCTCTATTTTAAAGTAAAGCTTTTTTGTTTAATGTATATTTTTATTGTTATTTATATCTTTTACATTTTGTATTCCCCTTGGGTAACCCACCACCAATTCACCCGTGATCCATCTCCGTGGTCCCTTGTGTCCTTTTCTACTCTACTTTGTGCCCCCCCCCCAAGAGTCTCTCTCCTATTTGGTTTCCCTATAGTCCTGTTGTAAGTGAAACCATTCGATATTTTTCTCTTTCTTTCTGGCTTGTTTCGCTGAGTATGATCCCCTCTTAAAGTAAACTTCATGTTTTGGAACTACTTTGTCTCTTGAATCTGTGTTCTAAACAGTAATGGTATGAATTTTTACCTGGACCTGTCCTAAAACCTCCCAATCTTGGCCCAGCTTTGTTACAGTTTTCATGGGAAAATCAAGCTGTTGAGATGATAGCAGACTCAATTAGTGGCACTGTAAGGTTCATTCCACTGCAGGGCAAAGCTTAGTGAAATGGATAGCATCCAGTCTGGGTAGAAACTCATTGTCTTCCTGAGAGCAAGGCCTGCTTTTCTATATCTTCCTGGTTTGAGATGAGGGCATCCTCCTGTTATAATGGGTCTAGTAGGTTTTGGTAAAGAAAGGAAAATGAGAGGCAAAAGCCTCACTGAGGCAAAAGCCTTATCATATCAGAAAGGAGTAAGGAATTACAAGGATAAACTACTTAATATTCCAAACTTTTGATCCCTCCCCTACATCTCATACTTCAGACTGTTCAGTGTGGAGAATAAAATTCATAGAGTGAAAAGGAACTATGAATTTTTCCCTAGGTGAAATGAGGGAAGGCAGGCAGAGAAGCTAGAAATTGGTTTCCCATTCCACAGTTAGACTTTGGGTGGTGGGAGAAGGAAGCTGCCTAGGGACTAAGTAGACGGTGATAGCTGCAAGGGAGGGAAGCTGACTGTGTTTCTGAGATTGACTATATAACATTGGAGTTTTTGGAGACTGGTGTGGGTTTCAGAAGAAGTGTCAGAATGAATTTTCTTTTGGGGGATTGATGATCCTGATAGATTAGGTTCCATGTCTAATGGACCTGATGAATCTGGCTTTTCTCCCCAATTAGAATGTGAAGACAGTATCTGAGACTCCTGCAGTTCCTCCAGTTTCAGAAGATGAAGATGATGATGATGATGCTACCCCACCTCCGGTGATCGCTCCTCGCCCAGAGCATACAAAATCTGTAAGTCTTTGGGAATATGCACAGCTTTGTGATTTATTAGAATATGGGCGAAGGAGGAGAGATTGGTGTTGAAGTCTAAAGGTTTACAATTCTGGGTGATGTCCAAGATTTTGGAGCTGGTGAAATCACTGAACTACCTTGATTGAAAGGTACTTTCTGTGTGATTAGGGAATAAGTAGTATATTTATTTGTCATTTGTTTGCAGATAGTTCCAAAGTGTCCTAAAAAATTGGTGTTTATACCAACCCAGCCTTAGTTTACTTAGCCTGTTGTCCACAAACATTTAGGAAGATATGTAGAATTAATGTTACTTAGTGCAGGACTAGTATCAATTTATCTCGTCTCCTGGGAAACAACACATTAGCCAGCTGCAGATCTTTTCTTCTCTGTTAAATGTGCAGCATTCAGCCTCATAGACTATCAAGGATGATACTGAAAGACCCAAGAGAATTTATAAATATGTTAGTGCTATTAATGTACTGGACATCAAGAGTGCATTTTGATGCCGGATGTTGGCAGTGATTTTTATTTAACGTCCTTTGAGGTTCTTGCATGTCAGAATAGCCACTGTCTCTCTGTCCTCAATTTACACAATCTAGTCCCCATGTCTTTTACTTGATTTAGCATCATTAAGCACTGACCTATCATCAGATGATACTTTTTTTAGGGTTTCTTTGTTTGGATTTTTTATTATACAAGAGCCTCATAACAAAAGAGGGATTAGGGCTTAAACTCTGTGATAATACAAATAAAAGGCTACCGCTGGAGTACACCATTAAGGGAAGTGTTCAAGCTGAAGTTGTTTGACTGTGGGAGATACTCTGAAGGAAATTCAAGGGTATTATATGACCTTTTAGGTTAAGAACTTCTAAACAGAATCTGTGGAATCATCCTTTCTTTAGACCACAAAGTTACCGTGAGTAAAATGAGCTTCAGAATTGGACAGTTGTCAAGATAGTTCACATTGGTATTCCTTTTTTGGTTTATAAACATGTTCATTAAACAAAGTGTTTCAAAAAATTTTTCTTTCCCCACTATACCATGAACTCCCCTCTAAGGCGGAAGAAATACACACACACACACACACACAAAAGCAAAAAAAAAAAAAAACCACAAACAAACCCCAAAACAGTTCTTACTTAGCAGGTATTAGATCCAGAAAGAAAGTAAATACTGAATGAACAGATGACTTGATAAATTTGATCTTCATAGAATTCCTTTTCTGAAAAGGCATTGTTAATTCTTAGATTATAGAAAAGTTGAGATATGGAAAGGTAAATTGACCTGCCAAGAGTTTCTTAGTAAGCAAGAGCCAGGATTGAAAGCAGTGAATTGACCCCAAGCCCAGGTTGCTTTCCTCTGTAGCATAGTGACTTCTTTGTGTGTGCAGACCTGTGCCAGGAGCCAGAGACAAATAATATTGGAGAAAGAAAAAGTAGGGTCTGTGTTCTCAAGGAGCCATGTAAGAAGAACCAAAATAGAAGGACAAGGTATAAAAGTATAGGGTTAGGTACTAGGGATATAGTTTGTTTATAGCTACTAGAATTGAAAATTAATAATTCATTATGCTAGAGCAGTCAAGAAAGAAGCTATAGTCTCTGGTCTCATTGTCTTGATTTATTACTCTTTACACTATGTGGAAAGTGCTCTCATGTCCATCTTTAAAATTCTATCCATTCTTTAAGATTCAGCTTATGAGTTCCACTTGTTTGTTCATTGATTCATCAAACATTTACCTGAATCTGTTTTTTGTTAGGTAGTAACTTAAGTTACAGAAATTCAGGGATTCTGTCTTCATAGAGTTTATAGACTAGCTGAAAGATAATTGTGATCTTTTTATGAAAAAAATTGATAAATGTCTTGAAAGGGTATATAATCTATTAGCACTTCTTCTGAACCACAATAGTATATAGTTTGCCCATTTCTTGTGACATTTATCCCTTTCTGGCTTATAGTCAGAACTTTCTCACAAGATTTCTTTCATATGAAAAAGTTTGTACAGAGTGAGGCGAAAAATAGATTTTTGGTGGATATTTTTTAAGTAAATGAATGAATGGAAAATACATTATTAGCAAAATTGAAAATCTTATCATCTGGTAGATGTGATTCTAATCATTTCACACATCAATTACTTTATTACCACGACTAACGTTATTAGCGTAAGGTAGGTCATTAATATCATCATTTTACAAATGAAACTGAAGCGCAGAGAAGTTAAGTAACTGACCCATGGTCATACAAATAGTAAGAATGAGAGTTGGGATTTAAGCCCAGGCAGTCAGATTCCAGAATCTGGGATTGAAATGACTACAACCCACTGCCTCTTAAAGAAGAACTGTTGTAGTCCCTTCTCTGCAAGAGTCCAGGAATTAAAGAGGGAGTAACTCAGAAGACGATAATGTTAAGTTTTGTATTCACAGTGCAAAATTCTGTGGGAATATAAGATATTTCAACGTGGGAAAGAATAGAATATTACAGGTGAAGCAGATTCCCATTTAATAATAGATGCTCCTTCAAATCATTTCTGTTGAGTTGTTTACCTTGTATTAATATCTTTGGTTTTCACACTTTCACTAAGCCCTGAGGTATACAGTGATCTATAAGAAAGGATGAATTTATCTGGGTTTTTTTCTTCTTTGGACATTCTAAAACATATCTATAAGAGACTAAAGAGCTTCCCCATGCTAACAAAGGCTGGCCTTGCCAAATTCTTGCACCAACAATGCAGGTATACACACGGTCTGTGATTGAACCACTTCCTGTTACTCCAACTCGGGACATGGCTACATCTCCCATTTCACCTACTGAGAATAATACTGCTCCGCCAGATGCTCTCACCCGGAATACTGAGAAACAGAAGAAGAAACCTAAAATGTCTGATGAGGAGATCTTAGAGAAATTACGTAAGCACTTTGTAGTTTTCTGAACTTTTCTCTCATAGGTAACTGGTTGAACACAAAGATAGAATTTCATTGCTGTAACTATCCTGGCCCTAGACTTGGTCCATGTGGCTGACTAGTTATGCTTGTTAGCCGCACATTATGCTTCTCCTCACTGTGCTTCTGCAACCACTATGTCTCACTGGCTCTAATTAGATATCATGTTGTTGTGGGACTATGAGGAGAGAGTGTGAATAGCTTACTTTGAGAACTATCCATATCTCACACCTAGGCATAGGTTATGGAGCTAACAGATAGCTTTTATCTAGCATATAGTCTGGAATGTTGTGTTGAGAACACCTTCATGTCTTGTGTGTACCTGGTGGGAAAGAGTGCTGTGATTATGTTTGCCACTGACCTAGGAGAAGATAGATCTGTTCTCTTGGATGTAGGAAAACTTACCTTTTATGAGCCTGTACTATGTATCGAATGACAAACCAGATGACAAACCAGGTATTTTCCTGATTTTTTTTCCTATTTATTCCTCATATAAAACTTGTAAAGATAGGCATAATAATCATTTTTGCAGTTAAGGCGTTGAGCTCAGAGATGGTAAATAAATACCCTGTCCCAAATTACACATCCAGAAATCGACAGGAATGGGGTTAGAACATGACTTGTGTCCCTGTGATAAAGCATGTTGCCTCTTTCTCTTAGGTGGAAACTTTTACTTTCTTTATCTAGTGGCAAGAAATGGGAATCTATTAGGGTAACTTATTTATGTGTTCTAATAAACTGCAGGAGAATTCATATAGTGAGGAAGGACTGCGGACTTGGCAAAATCATTTGACAAGCCACTAAGTTATTTTTTTGCACGTATTTCCTTCTAAGGAGGATTGAATTTGACCATATCTGCTGAGTGGCATTGCTTTCTAAACCTCAGACTTGTGGTTCTCTAGTTTAGCAACTCTCTATTTCTTCCTGATAATTCTTGTTTGACTTAATTTTTTTTCATTCTTTTAAGTTGACTTTGCCCAGAGCCCTTATGAAATGATAAAGAAAAGCTACTTACCTACCCATGTATTTAGTCCTGTATGTAGGCTTTTTCTCTAAACCAGATTTAAGAAAAAAACAAACACAATATTTAAAACATAAAATAATGGAAAATAGACTGGCCTTGGGAGTTAGGCTTGATCTTGGCCTTAGACTAAGCTTTTATACAGTGAATAGTCTGAAGGCTGTTCAAAGAGTTAAAACCCCAACTCTGC
This sequence comes from Scalopus aquaticus, assembly GCA_004024925.1. Taxonomy (NCBI): domain Eukaryota; kingdom Metazoa; phylum Chordata; class Mammalia; order Eulipotyphla; family Talpidae; genus Scalopus; species Scalopus aquaticus. The sequence goes on along the minus strand of PVIJ01005816.1, from coordinate 57,002 downwards.
CACTGTCTTGTTCTTGGACAAATTTCCTATTGTTCTCTGGCCTACTGGCCTCCTTTTTCTCATCTTTTTAAATAAGGATGATAATAATTGTCTCACTTATAAATCAAATGAAAGAATTTTATGGAAAGTACTAAGTCTTAGTAAATGGTGTTTAGTGGAAAGCACACTGCTCTGGGAAAACTAAAACAAGCTGCTAAATTTAGCTTTGACACCAAATTTGATTTGTGACCTTGGATAGAAGTATCTTCCCTTCTGTGGGCCTCAGTTTTACCAGTTGTGAAACCCAGTGAACTGTTTCATACCTCTCTGTCTTTGCATTTGAAGGACTTCTGTAACTGCTTCTCTACTTTTTCTCCCTGGCCAACCCCTACTTACTCTGTGAAAATCAACCCAGATATGACTTCTTTTCTGAAGCCTTAGCATTTTGTGTCTCTTTCTGTAACCTCTTGCCATCGATCACAGTAATTATTATATTTTCATCAAACTTTATACTTATTTGTCTTCATGAAATTGAGCTTTTGGAGAGTAGGGTCTCTAAACTGTGTCTCATCTACCTCTTTATTCCTAGCACTCAACATTGGGCTATATGTTATATAGAGTAAGTGAGTATATTAAATGAATAAATGTTTATTGAATGAGTGAATTTAAAAATGAATGACTGACTCTTAGAAATTTAGAAATTAAATAGATTACTATGAATAAAAACAGTGAAAGAACTGAAATTTTTGATTGGAATTTATTGGGGAAAGCTAAGGACCTGCTTATTACAGTTTTTGGGTAACATAGATAAGTCTTTAATTTTTGCCACCTCCAGGGCTGGGGAGCACATGGGCCTGTTTTGTATTTTGATCTGGGAAAAAAATGATTCATTCATGGTCTCTGTTTCTTTCAAAGGGAGCATAGTGAGTGTGGGCGATCCTAAGAAGAAATATACACGATTTGAGAAGATTGGACAAGGGTTAGTAGGGGCATTTTCTTTCCCTAGAGAAATGACTTAAATATTATGTGTGCTTTCGTTTTGCCTCTCATAAATATTGCTTTCATCCTCCACCTCACTCCATGCCCACTTGGAGGTGTGTTAGACTACTTCAGGTTTGGTGGAATTGTACTCTATGTGAGAGATGTGCCATTAGCTGATCATGTTGCTAAAAATATTTTTGCACTGAGAGTGATAAAAACATTTAATTTCTTAGCACAAAACCTGCTTCCCAAGTTACAGTTCTATTTTTTCAGATTAACCCTTTGTCTGGTGCTACAGCTTATCAGCATTAATGTGAAATAGGAGACTTAAAACTGCAGATCCTTCTGCTCATGTAATGGGACCTGTTTTCCTAGGGGGATGCCACGTCCCTGCTCTTTGGTTCCTTCTTTAAATCTTGTTTGCTGCCTGAAGTGTATTGAACTCAGCAAATGTCAGCAGTTTCTGTTGTATGCTAGGCACTGTGAATGCAGCTGTGAATCAGACAGTCTCTACTTTGAAGTTTCTTATGTCTACAAAAGAAGATTGCCAAGCATGGAATTATAATATCCTGTGATATGTCTTATTTTGAGGAAAAGAAGCCAGACATATAGAGCAGATACTGTGTGATTCTACTTATATGAAGTTCAAGAACAGGCAAAATAACATTTACTAAATGAAACCGGAGTAATGGTTACTTCTGGGAAGGGGATATTGATTGGAAAGGAACATGAAGGATCCTTCAGGGTGATCTTGGTACACATGGGGTGTACATATGTAAAAAAATCATCAAGTTGTGCTCTTAAGATTTGTGCAAGTTACTTTAGGTAAATTATATATAAAAGAGAGAAAGAATGAGATTTCCACAGACTGTCCAGATGTGCTGAAATTAAAAAGAACAGATAAAGAAGTATCTGGTTTATAGAAAGCTCAGTGCTGGTTGAAAAAAATCATTGTTGCTAATGAAGTCTTTGAAATTTTCTGTTTTAGTTTTCTTTTTTATGCATCAAAGAACTTCTGAAAATAAAATAAGGTGCATGATATACTGATATTGTGTATGTGCATCGTTCTACAGTTTCCATCTGTTGTTTGCACCTATTGTTTAACTTAATCCTTAAAACCCTGTACTTGAGTGTACCTCACTTTTTTCTGGTCCAGTGCTTTACCTACTAGATGTACTTCTATAAGTCTAAATGGCATAAATTAGTTAATGCTTTGAGAATTCCTTTTGTTTGTCACAGATAATCTGGGAATGGCATTTCCTTTAGCTACTTACATTAAGATATTAAGACTGTAGCAGAAAGTAACATAGATAACTTGGGCAAGTCAGGTTCCATCTCTAGACTTCAGTTTCTTTGTTCATAAATTTAAGGGACAAGGGATTGGGGATTCAGGACCTTTCATCACCAGAAATTAAATTTTTTTTTCTAAATGCATGAGGTCCATTAATAAGCAACATTTGTAAAATATTTTTCCCTTGTTTTCTTAACAAGTCTATTAGAGTTGAAGGAAGAAATGAAATATTTAAGCACTTATGTAGATATTTTCACGTTCCATGATTTTAAAACTGTAAATGCCATACAAATGTTGTAAATGGTACTATTATACTTTTTGTTTGCTTTTCCCCCCTTTAAGACCTGAAGATTTATTTTTTAATCCGGAATTCATACGTTTCATCATATGTCTGTTCAGTTTAGAAATAATTACGTACTAGCCAGTGGGCTTACAAGCCTTTCTAGACCTCTTAATCATGGAAACATAGTCCCAAAATGTCCAGTCCTCTGAGGTCTGGATATGTTTACTCTTTAAAAATAGTGCATATAATAAGATTAGGAGTATGGTGATAGGAAGATAGATACTACTTTTATGACAGAAGATGGCTAGACGTGGATGAGTAGCCAGTGGAGAAGTAATTGCCAATGCAAACATTCCAATCCTTATTTAATAACCAGTATCTTGCAATCATAATTTCCTGGCATGTACCTAGGGTTCCAACTTAAAAATGGTGGTTAGAAGACTAGTGACCATAATTTCTAGATATGAGATGATCTTACAAGTGATTTCCCCTGGGAAATATAATGCATAGAATGTATTTTTGTAATACATTATAATTTTAAATTTCTTCAAATTGCATCATATATATGTGACATATGGCATGTACAGTTACAAATATTGTAGTATATTATTCACTGAGACATGCAGTATTTACGGTTATAAGCATGAAGCAAGGTTTTAATATTTTGAATGGACATGATTACTTTTCTACCATTATTTTTAGGATTCTTTGTCTCTCCTTCCATCTTTTTCTCTTCTCCTACTGTATGTAAATGTATATGTATATACAAACATGTATGTATGTATTTATAGTGAGGTTTTTTTACTTTGTGGATGGGATAGAAGTAGTATCAGATTTTCTGGAAGCCTGTGTATTTGAAGAGGCATACTTAATGTCATTTTATGTTTGAAAAAGTGACTAAAAACCTATTTCTTAATACAAACTAACAATATAAAATTCACATATCTGCTTGATAGGATAAATGATTGAAAAACACTGTTTTAAAGTGCCATCATATCAGTGGGAAGAACACTTTGAGATTATTTTAGATTATTCAGTGTGATTCTACTCATTTTTATAGCTTTTTAGTAGGTAGAGTTTTTTTAATGTAAATTGTAGTGGAATATAACATACGTAAGTGTACAACTTGATTAGTTTTCAAAAAGTGAACACACCCATGTGTCTGTTTCCCACATTGTTGGTTCTCCAGAAGTCCATGTCCCTTTTTGATAAATTATATTCAACCCCCCCTCCTCATTCTGAAATTCTCTCTACCCTTACACCTCACCTCTAATTGAAATCGCAGATCTAATCTTATCCCTGCTTATAGATGCAGGTTTTGAGGTCACAAGAGAGTAAAGCAATTTGCCAATGGTGCTGGAATAAGAGGAAGAAGTAGAAGCAGGAAACTAGTAGATATTAAAGACCTATTATAGTCTAACACTTGGCTAAGTGCTTTATGCTAATTGTTTTAAATTCTCTTGTGTGGTCTTATCTTCACAAATGAGTAAAGTAAAGCTCAAAGAAATTAAGTAATTTGTTCAGGTACTAACCAGTAGGTACTTGTTCCACATTGGAACTCAGGTCTCTTATCCTCTGGACCCTATATTTTCTTTACTACTATGTAAGAATGGATATGGGAGCAATGGGGGATTGTTTTTGCTGCTGTTATTAACACTTGCATTGTTAGATTGTATATAGAGTTGCATCTGGCAAACACCAACTCATTGAACACCTGTTTTTTATTTCTCTTTTCCATCTGTTGTTCAGTGCTTCAGGCACCGTGTACACTGCAATGGATGTGGCCACAGGACAAGAGGTGAGTATCTACACCAGCAGGTGTTTCTGCATTGTTTCTTTTTACTTTGGTTAATTTTTAGCCCTTCTTAATTCAATAGGGACACTGCTAGTTTCTCACTGTAGCAGACTGGAGGTAAGTAGAGAAGTAATAGGATAAGACCAGCAGATTTTGGGGAAAAAAAATCACTCTGACTACAGTGTAGAGAGCAGACCAACAGAGGTAAGAGTCAAGAAGTTATCATGTAATTCCGGATGAGACATGATGGTCTGAACCAAGCTGGTAGCGTAGTGTGAGTGGGGAGAAATGGGTGGTTTTGAGAGATATTTACTTGGTAGATTTGACAGAATCTGCACATCACCAGAATTAGGGGATCGAATGTGAGGATGACTCACAGTGAGTGATATTAGTCAAGCAGAAAGAAAAAAGGTGAAGGTATGAAGAAGTTGGATACTGCCTGAGAGACGTCTTGTGGAACTGCCAGTGTGTAATTGTTTATATAAATTTGGTGCTTAGGCGAGAAGGCTGATTTAGAAGAGATTTAAACTCGTGTCACTTTTCTCCTAATCTAGTAGTCCTTCCATTACTCTATGCATGGAATTCTTTTAAACGTTGAAGTCTTCATTTGCAGGTACCTCTGTCAGCTAGGAGAACTCTGACCTTAATATTGAGGTTTACTGACCCAAGAGCTTGTCTTCAGTAGAAGGAAGACATGAAGCATTCTGCTTTTTAGTTGTAGAGTGGGAATGATAATAGGTAGGCTATAGATAGTGGATTTCAGAGAATGAGACACCCTTATTGCAGTGAAAATAGTCAAGTTCCCCTAAGGGTAGCTACCAGGATCTGCTTTGGTGGGAGAAAACCCCTAGCATACTAGAGAAATAACTGTTAAAAGAGACAGTGCATACCTCACTGTGTTCTTGTGAGTCTCTTACAAGTGTCTAAGCCAAATATTGAGATCCATAAAGGGCAAGTCTACTTTTTAAAATAAAATCATCATTAGGGTTAGAAATTCATTGTTTTTCGAGGTGAGAATCCAATTACCTAGATGCTTGTTTTAAAGTCTTTTGACCTCTCTGAGCCTAAATTTTATTTATTTATAAAATGTGCATGGTAAATATACCTCACAAAAGCATTGAAATAATTTGTTATAGTAAGGCATGTGAAAAACATGTAAACTTTAAGAATTACATACTCATTTACATTTATTCATTCTATAAATCATTTACTAAACACCTTGTTTTATGCCACACCTTGTCCTAAGAACTATGTAAGATTCAATCCTGTGCCTGTATTCATACATTAAAATCATATATAAATGTGAAGGACTCTATTTTTATGCTGTACATTTAGAAACCTTGTAGTGCTAAGAGGAACCCACCTTAAAATAATGGTGAGAAGAAAGAATGGCATTGTGCCAATTTTAAATATGGCAAACTGGAGGCAGAGATTGCAAATAGGAAGTTAAACTAATCCTAAATAAACCCTGTAAGATAGGTAATATTTCCTTTTTATAATGAATAATTTGAGACTCGGGACATTTAAATAACGTGTAGGGTTATACTACCAGTAATTAGCAAAGGACTAGGTTAGAATCTTTAGATTCTAAACTTAAACCTGTGTGTTTTCTGGACTTCCAGGCCACAACTAAGCTACAGTTAAGTACTAGGGCTCCGCGTGATGTTTCTGGCTTCTGGGGTCTTACAGCCCTTGATGGGAGGCAGGCCAGTGATAGGTGGTTCCTGAAAGTCCCTGAGGCTTCTTGTGAGAAACTCAGCTTCACTGTGTGCCTGCCTTGTGGTTACAAAACTATGAATGGAAGAGAGTCCATTAGGATGGCTAATGCAGTGTGGTCAGGAAGGCCTCATTTCCTGCCCCAGGGAGTATAGATTTTTAGTGGAGCTGGTAAGATGCTCTCAGTCTTTGTGAGTGAGTGCTTACTGGGGGTTACCAGCTGTGAAGAGCAGAGCTATTGTCTGTCACATAGAGAGATTATTATATTAGTGCTGGCGAGTCTTCCAGTTATAGATCCAAAAATTATATTTCAAGCTTATTCTTAAGGGAATGTGTGTAATAGGAACAGATTGAGGAAGCCTCATTCAGAGTTATATAGACATGTGGGCTTGGTTGTGACTTTGGGCATTTTTCTTGTGAGCGTTAACCTCAATTTCCTTGCCTAAAAATGCTGGTAATGATATTTATTTGGCAGGATTGTCATCAGGTTTTACTGAGATAATGTAAGTAGAGTACCTAATACAGAGCCTAATACAGGCACACAGTAGGCATTCAATAAACAGCAGTGGTGGTAAGGTAGTTGGTTATTGCTGTTATTCTTACTTTTCTGTGCCAGATACTCATCAAATGCAGTTATTACTATGAATAACTTTCCTGTGTTGTATTCCTTTTATTATTTAAATTTCCTACTTATGTATGAGTAACACCTTCATTTACTTATACGTAAGTATCACTATTTAGTTCTCAAAACAATCTGTCAGGGGATGACTCAGACTTGGGAATGGTATACTTAGCGTATTGATGAAGAGACTGAGGTTCAGAGAGCTTGTAATTAGTCACTGTCTTTTTAAGTGACAGACACAAGCCCAAAACTTTGGTCTTCACAGTTCAAAACCACTTCGTTTCCATTACAGCAGTGTTGTTTGCTTAGGTAAGCAATCTGATTAGTTAGTGTTACAGGGCAGAAGGAGGGACACCCTGGGACCCTGAAACCTGCCTACTCTAAATAGTTTCGGCCACCTTCTGCATCAAGACAAAACATACCTACTGCATAAGACCTTTAATTGAAAATAACTTTAATACAATTAGTGTGGAATAAAGTGAAAAGAAGAGGAGGAAGAATATAGTTTCCAAATCAAGCACCCAAAGTTACTCATTCCCTACTAGGTAAATAACCAAACAGGGTTGGACCAAAGCAGGACCACTGAGACCCAAAAGCTTGCCACAAGTCTAAGGCACCTTCTGGTGGGGCCCATAGGAAAGGGGCAAAAGGGGCCAGGCAAGTCTGGAAGGAAATGAGCAAAATCAAAACCCAAGTCAAGATAAAGGCTGCCACTGTCCACCTCTCATGGGTCTCTCACCCACGTCTCTTTCTTTCAAGTGTCGCCTTCATGTCCTTCAAATCCCCAGTAAAAGTCCAAGGCTGAGAAGCAAGTGCAGCTTCTTCACATGCCTCTCCATTCCATGTGCCTCCTTCAAGCCTTCTTGATCACCTTCCTTCCTTCTCTCTGTCTTCTCTCTGTTCTAGCTTCACCTCCCCACCCAGGTCTGCCTCTCCTTAGGGTAGGGCAGAGAACCTGGTACCTCCTCTTTCCCGGGGCATTACCCTGTTATAAAAGGGCATCCAGCCTTGTTGGTAGGTCCTAAAAGGAACTCCTTTTTGCAGCTCTACCGCCCTCTCCCCCCCCACCCCACTTCACTATGATACCTCTTTTTTTCTTTCTCCTTTTCCTAATAAACCAAGCCTTTTAAAAGGATAAAACCAAAAACCAAAAACCAACTCCTTTTTATCTTCTGCTGGCCTCTTTTCTCCCTTGCTGCCATCCCTGTCTGTGGTCACTGTGAGGTTCATAAGTACTGTCTCATCATCCAGGAATGACAGCAGAACTCCAAAGCCATTCCTTTTTCTCCAGATCTTAAGGTTTTAAGGACTTACTAATCTTAATGTAATATGTATTTGCATCAGTGTTTTGCTTTTCAAACATTGGAAAAAGCTATTCATCAATTTCAGTCAGACTAGAAACCTAACCTGATAGGAGACCTTACTCCAAAACAGCTTATCTCATTTGGGGAAGGGAACAGAGATGGTCAAAATATTTATTTATTTATTTATTTTTTAATATATATATTTATTGTTATTTATGTCTTTTACATTTTGTATTCCCCTTGGGTAGCCCACCACCAATTCACCAGTGATCCAAGAGATGGTCAAAATATTTAAAAGAAAGAAGTCTTTCTATTCTTATTAACTGGATCTCTGCATAATACTACCTATACTTAAAGAAATAATAGAGTACTGGTTTTTTCCCCCCAAATTGGGTTATTCTTGCTGCTCTGCAAAGACTAATTTCGTTGTTCTGTTAGGTGTTCATGTACTTGTTTATTAAGCAAGAAGCAGGAGAATATCTATAGGGAATAAACATTAGCAAATAACTTAAGGTCTGTTCCTATGGGATAGAGTAGCCTATTGCTGATGCTTTTTGTGGTTTAAAAACAAAGTGCTTATCAGCCCACAGATTCTCTTTTCCTTTCCATTTCCGCAAACATTTGTTGAGCACACCTGTGTTGCAGACCCTGTGATCTGCACAGGAAGTCTGAGCTTTCAAATGAGCTCTAAAGTTTTCAGAGATACACGTGCTAGTTAATCATTAGACAAGGCAGTATGTGATAAGTTCCATAAGAGAGGTATAAATATGATCTTAGGGGGATTTCTAGAAGGGGGAAGCCTATTTGATTTGGAGAATGTAGTTTCTTTTAGCTTGATACAAAGCATAAGTGGCTTTTGAACATGTGAAAATGATGTAAAATATTCCAAATGAAGAGAAGTTCATGGTATATGTGAAGGAATACAGGGGAAGTAAAATAGAGGCTAGATGATGAGAACTTTGAATACTGCTAGACTGAGGGGCATCCTTAGGCAACCAGGAGCCATTTATGTTTCCAAGCAGGAGATAGTGTTATCAAATGTGTATTTTGTGGGGAAGATTAATTTGACCATGTATGTAGTCTAAATTGATACCACCTTTGAGGGTTCTAATCCTGAGTTTGCAATTGAACAGCTGTGTATGCAGGTTATATATCCTCTCTGAATTCCTATTTTCTTATCTGTAGAAAGGGGTTAATAGTAATGCTTACCTTATAGGGTGTCTCTAAGAACTAAATGAAATACACTTGAGAACAGCTTACATAATACCTGACACACAAAAGAAAAGTGTCTTGGACACTAATATATACATTATATTTTTAATACATAGAAACATGTTTTATTTCTATAGACAAAAGCTATCAGGATATTTTCATATATAAATAATAGAAATCATGTTCCTGTCTTCTCTTTTTTCAATTTTTTTTCACTTGCAAGCCTTATTTATTTCAAAAACAAAATAATTGAATTGCTCATAGACAAAGAAAAAATGCTTACATTCTTGCTTCCAAATATTTTTCAATTCTAATATATTTTCAGAATGTTCACAACTGAATGTATGTATATCTGTGCGTTTTAAGATATTTAAGAATACAAGAATATACCAGATACCATTATCATTCACAACTTTTGTATGTTTGCTTTCTAAGGCTGCACCGTAAATTAGATATTCGGACATCTAAAAAGTTAAAATATGTAAAAATTTTCTTCTCTTTTAACCTGATCCACTCTGACTTATCTTTCCATACCAAGTTCTAAGAGTCACCGCTCCTTTATGCAGCTTCTTTCACATTGTCAGATTGAAAAATTCTTGCCCTGTTTTGTGTTTCTGAAGCACGTTGGATGGACTTCTGTTACAGTTCACCTTGTTTATATTGTGATTTTTTTTAAGAAGTATTTTTCTGTCATATATTTTATTTAGTGGCAAGTTTGACCCTCAGACTTTGGTGCACATCAGAATTGCCTGGAAGTCTTATTAAAACAGAGTTTCTGGTTCAGTGGGTCTAGGCAGGGACTGAAATTTTTAATTTCCAACAAGTTCCAGCATGTAGTTGATGCTGCTGTCCTAGGGCTTCACATTAAGAACCTTTGGTTTATACAAATACTCTGAATTCCTCAAGGACTAAGATTGTATCTTTCTCATCTCTGATGTCTTAGTGTTTAAGGTCTGGTACTTAGAAAGCATTCAGTGAATGCTGAGTAACTCTGTTTATACATTGAATGTTTTCTGATTTCAGGTGGCTATTAAGCAGATGAACCTTCAGCAGCAGCCGAAGAAAGAGCTGATTATTAATGAGATCCTGGTCATGAGGGAAAACAAGAACCCAAATATTGTGAACTATTTGGACAGGTATGGAGTTATAGGTCCTGTCAGAGAGATAGGGCCTTTGGGTACTGACGGATGGTGAAACAGTTTGAGGAAAAGAACATCAGCATACAGAACTGCCTCCACTTAAGAAGCTTCTATGATACTTAGCTCTCTGCCTCCAACCCTGCTTGCTGATTACTGCATACTCTTTTGGGGTTAGGATGAAGCCTACCACACTATAGCTTCTAACAATGTTCCTAGTACCATTCAGCCTCAGAGAAACTCATCTACCTGAATTAAACATGTGGGTCTTTAAATTCTGTATGCTAGATCTTTCCTTATACTGTTCACCCTCTTGAATAACTTCAGTTTGTCTATGTTTCCTTAAAATGTGGTACTCTGTAGTCACTCGAGAATTGATCAGTATGGAGCAAGAGTGGAACTCCTTTGTTCTAATATCAGCACAACCTAATGATTTCATTCATACTTTTGTTTTTTATGAGACCTGTTTCGTTTTTAATTCCTAGTAAGTTTTGGTCAATTAAAGTCACTCACTGATCCTTTTTTTTTTTTTTCATATGAACTTCTCTTAAACTGTAAAACTTTTTAGTTTTTTTCAATTTTGGTTATCCACTTTTGGTTATTAGTTATCATTCCAGCCCATCTGAATTTTGTTCTTTGACATAGTGTTAGCGGTTGTAGCTGACATTTGTGTTGTGCTTTACTTTGTACTAAAGTAAAGATACTATTTTCATGAATAGTATCTCATTGTGAGGTAGGGTTTATTATTTATATTTTACATTTGAGCAAATGAGGTTCATAGAAGTTAATAACTTGTCCAATACCAGTAAGACAATAAGTAGCAAACCAGGATTTTGGATTTGATTATTCTTAGCACCAATATCCATTTCCCTCCCATCTTTTCATGTTCTATTCTCCCGTAATCTGAGAAAAAAAGAAAGTGAGCTCCTTGCCCAGGTTTCAGAGACATAATAGGTAGAGGTAATAATGTAAACCTTAGACTCTAATTCCTGTACTATTTATATCGCATTGCCTGCTACATTTACTATCTGCCATGTTTCTTATCCTGCACCTGCAGCTTTAATTTCCTCAAGGGAAAGGAAGAGGAAGGGAGTTAGACTTTTACTTTCCCTACTTATGATAATGATAACTGTATAGAATGAGGCCATCTCCTATTGGAGCTGGTGGTCTCTTCATGATGTGGGCCCTGATTGACTTTGAAGATTTCTCTGAAAATTATTATTCACCTTCCCGTATATTTAAGAACTTATTATACCAAGAATATGGCTTAGAAAAACTATTGAAGACTATAAGAGTATCAGGACATGGAAAAATGAAAGCTGTCCTATAAAAGAGGATGGACTTCTCCATCACAGGAGGCATCTAAACAGTAAAATGCACGCCTATATTGGGGAAGGAAATTGTGCTCTGGAATGGGATTAGAAGATCTATAGACTTATTTATTGATCATGCCTTTGCTAATGTTCCCAGAGACTTCTTATTCTGTGGAATCAGAAGTAACTAAGGCTCAGTCCCCACCTTCAAATAGTTCCTGCCATGGTTGTAGAAAAAAAATACCTGGACGCTCCCATGGGGGCACACAAGGGGGCGACCTTAACCTGACCATTCAGTGAAGACATTGCAGCCTGTGGTTTTTGAGAGTTGTCCCAGAGGAGAACCCTGTTCTCCTAATTTTATCTCAATTAAAAATTTGTTCTTCTCTTTGTGGTCCTCTGAGACTTTACCTTGAGATGTGATTTTTGAAGGTACCTTGGCACAATATGTAGCCACAACCTGTTTCCAAGAGAACCTGAGTCTGCTCATGCATTGTTTTAGCTTTGACAGTAATTTGTCAGGCCCAAGTAAGAGGACTCTACTTTGCCAGTGTCCTTTGATGGCCTCTTAGATCCTCATATTTCTTTCTACAATCTGTCCAAGTTGACAGATGTCTTCTCGATGTGTTTGTAAAGGTGCTGTAAATGTGCGTTATCAGGGCAGAAAAAGCCTCATGCCAGGAAACGGCTTTTTGCCCAATCCTGAATTCTCTCTCTCTGAGTCCCCCTTAGTCTTCTTTTTCAAAAGAGATTGTTGAAGAAAGGCTTATTCTGTCATAAGAAACTGTTGAAGACGTATTTTGTCATATTTATTTTTTATGGACATTAAAAAAATTAGAAGACTTTCAGTTATAAAGACTTCAGAATCTTATGGAAGAGCACAAGATTAGTAGTCAAGAGAACAGGATTCAAATCTTACCTTTTGCTTGAGACCACTTTTTCCCCCAAAGTCTCCCTATCTATCCTGCAATAGTAACAATATCAGGATGAAGATAAGCTGGCAGACCACATAGCTTATGCCATTTCAATCTAGCTTCTTTGTCTAAAGCTAGCTGAAGCATATCTAGGTTTCTGGGCTGTCCTTGGTTTTGTCTTTTCCTATAGGCGAAAAACCTGACTAGACAGTTTAAGAGACCTTACAGAGCTGACTGACCCAAACCCTGAGTGAAACTATTGGTTTAAACTCATGTCAACCCACAGTCTCCCCAGGGATACATTAAACAGCAGCCCTTGGCTTACCAGAAGAGACTTTGACTCTGTAGCCATTGCTGAATTAATTCCACTCCTAGAATCAGACACTCAAAAATGGAGATCATTATTAGTGTGATGACTGTGTATAACACTTTATAGCTTTTAAGTGGCTTTTAGAACCATTATTCAATTTAATATTTACAGTTACCTTTTATTTTACTTTTTCATTTATTCAGTAAATATTGGCATCTACTGTGCTGGAGTCTGGCATAGGATCTTGAACAAGACTCAGCAGTTATTTTACTTCGCATCATCCCTTCAGCTGCATCCATGTTGTCACAAATAGCGTGAATATATCTTTTTTGATCACTAAGTGAAATTAGTGAGGAGAAAGATAAATACTGAATGGTGTCACTCACATGTGGAAGATAGAGAAACCAAACTAAGGGTCAGATAATGATAAGTTTAAAAACTAACCCTAGAAAGCTGACTATAGAACTGAAGGGGAGGGGGCTGTGAGAACAAAGAGGGAAGGGAGCTCAGCAGACTATAGTGGTGGGCTATGGGTGATTTGGTAGTGTGCACCTTACAGTGGCAATACCTAAGGTGGGGGAGCTTGTACTTCCAAAATACTGAATAATGTAAGCCAGTGTTACCTCAATTCAAATTAAAAATGAACCAGTACTTGGTCTCATGGGTCTCAGATCTATTAGAATCCTCAAGAAAGCTTAGTGACTTTTTCTAATGTTGGTAACGTGGACTCCAAATTCCATCTTTGTAAAATGTTTGGGTCCTCTTTGCTTTGATTCTTCTAAAGGTGTGGGAATTGTATCTAATTTTAAGGAGCATTCCTTTGTGTTATAAATAAATGTAATTTTATCTTCAACCTAGTGATCTTAGTTCTGCCCTTTCAGACTTCATATAACAGTCTGCTTTGTTTTCTCCAGGTAAATCCTTAAGTAATGTCAAGTTAATAAAGAAAAAAAGAGATGTCAAGTTAGTGAGTCTGTCCCCAAGTTTCTGCTTTTCCCCAGAAAAAAAGAACCCTAGACTCTTCTAGGACTGATAGAAATGCAGGTTCACTTTGTGTATATGCTTAGCCTTTGAAACCCAATGCTATGGCTCAATGAACTGTTTCTTCTCACCTTTTACCTGTACTTCTGCAGTTACCTGGTGGGGGATGAACTGTGGGTAGTCATGGAATACTTGGCTGGTGGCTCTTTGACAGATGTGGTGACGGAAACCTGCATGGATGAAGGCCAGATTGCAGCTGTATGCCGTGAGGTAAGGCCATAAGGAATCTTTGAGCAAAAAATACTTCCATGTCCATGTCTCTGAGATTCCACCTGATGGGATTAGTCTGAGAAATTAGTCTGATTCTCCCATTATCTGAAGCTTTGAAATCTTATCTCCATGATTTTATAAAAGACAACTATTATGATTATAAAATTTTATACCTGTTGTAGAAATCTTAGAAAATACCTATACACACACACACACACACACACACACACACACACACACAGTCGCTGATAATTTCAACCCTTAAAGATAGCTGCTGTAAACACTTTGTAATATTTTCCTTTATCTCTCTTATATGAATATATATGTTCATCATGTTTATTCTGCTTTTCTGCTATCTTCTTGAGCTATGAAGCAAACAAAGCAGAGTAAGGAAGTAGTAAGAGAGGAGATACTATTTTAGATGGAGTAGTCATGATCAGTTCCCCACTGGACATCTGACTACAGATGTTTATAGGTGTATAGAATTCAAATACTTAAAACATTAACATATGTTAAACATTAACTCCTCATCTAAATAAGATAGTCTTCCTAACTCCATTGCTTCTAATATGATTGTTATATGTCTAGTTTTCCAAGTATGACTCTTACTTGTCACTTTCCTCCAGTTTTAGTATTGCAAAATCCTTTGCTTTCTTCTTCAGTTGTTTTTTGGGAGGCCTCAGTTTCTTTGGCAAGAATCTAATGTTCTATTAAAAATTCCAAAATACATTGGAGGAATTTCTATACTTCAAGAAAACTATTATTAGGTTATTATAAGAAAGATGTAAGGCACCATGGGGTATTAAAAGTATGCTTAGCCATGAGCTAGAACTAACTTCTAAACTGACCTCTGCCACTAATGTAGAGCAAGTCCTGTTACTTACTGGGGACTCATTTTCTTTATCACTAAATGAGGAGGGTGGGATTCATTTATTTTTCTGTATGTCTTCATATTATTTGTCCTACTTTTTCTCCCTCTGACATACCACTTCAATAGTGCCTGCAGGCTCTGGAGTTTCTACATTCAAACCAGGTCATTCACAGAGATATCAAGAGTGACAACATCCTGTTGGGAATGGATGGCTCTGTCAAGCTCAGTGAGTAGGAATGATAATACTTTTCTTTCCTGTGGGACCTTGTTTCTTTTGGGATGATTATAATATGATAGCAGCTATAAAACTCACCAGCGGTTCATTATTTGTCTTGTGGGATATGTGGGCTCTCTGTATTTCTCAGCACTACATAGGGTGTCTTTTTTCCCCCCTCTCATTAGTTTAAACATTCAGCCAAAAAACCTACTTAACGCCCACTATGTGCTAGGTCCTCTAATGAGTATCAAGTGTACTTTAGCTTGTCTTCAAGTAGTTCTCAGTTTAGTGTGGGAGACATAAAATAGATAATTAGAAAAAAATTATTCATCCTGCAAACTTTAATTAAATGTCTATTGTATATCAGACCCTCTGGGAATATAAAAATGAGTAAGAAGTCATAGTGCTTCCTATTAAATATATCATAATGGCAGCATAATGTGAATGACCTGCAGGCAGAACATTTTGTTCATAATAAGGAACTGTAGCCCACAAACAGGCTGTCACAGGTGGATGTCACCTTATGGGAAGACTGTTAATAGGGTCTATCCTAGTTAGGGTACGGGGTGAGGAACTAGTAAAAGTAGAGTCATGCCAAGTGGTGGATTTTTTTTTTTAAGATTTATTTATGTATACAAGCTGGGGTACAGGCCAGAGGCATGGGGTGGTGAGAGGTTCACCAGAGACAGAATGGGGAACAGAACAGGCAGATCAAAGGAAATCCACTGCTGAGGGGATCAGCGGGGGAGGCAGGAGAGTTCTGCTCCGCCATGTGGGAATCTCCCCAGCCGGGTGTCGAACTCACGTTGCCACTGCCGACAGCTCCACAGCGCAGCGCTTAACTGCCACCAGGAAGGCCTGCCAAGTGGTGGATATTTAGGGTTTAATTCTAGAACTCATGCCAAGAAAATAAAGCAAAGACCTACCTAATAGATTTCAGAGTATGAGAATGGTTTCAAGAAGGAAAAAGAATTGGAGCACATAATCAAGGCCAAAGAAAGCAAAATGGGCTTTAATATGTAGTCCTTCTGGTTTGAGGAGACGTAGGAATCCAGAGAAGTACTTTGCACTTCTCTTTTAAGATTGAGCAGGATAGGAACTGGACTTGAAGGTGGCAGTTAGTGACTCCAGTTTTAGAGAGATAAGGGATTGCATTGGCTGGAGTCAGGCAGAGCTTGACCCTTACAGGTACAATACCACTGAATGGAGTATCCTAACTATAAATACTTCCCCTTTTATTTTTCTAGCTGATTTTGGATTCTGTGCCCAGATCACCCCAGAGCAGAGCAAACGGAGCACCATGGTGGGAACCCCATACTGGATGGCGCCAGAGGTTGTAACTCGGAAGGCTTATGGACCCAAGGTTGACATCTGGTCCCTGGGCATCATGGCCATCGAAATGATTGAAGGGGAACCCCCATACCTCAATGAAAACCCTCTGAGAGTGAGTGTTTTTAGTCTTACTTTAAGATGTTTGGACGTCTTTAGTCAAAGGACTGGGACTTTGGCTCTTCTCTATGGGTTTCAAACTGGATCTTTCTTGATGAAACTGGGTATTGTTGTGTTTAAAGTGTAAATGTTCAAAGAAAAGGAATGTTAGTAGTCACTCATTTATTTATTGAATGATTATTTGAGTTCTTAGGTGCAAAAAAACTGTCCCAATTATAACAAATTAGTATATAGTAGCAGGTGGTTAAGTGCTATGAAAAAGAGCAGAGTAAGGGGGTTAAAAGAGTAGTGGAGGAGGTAGGGAAGTGTGCTTTTTTATTTGGGGTAAGGAAGGAACTCCTCTTTTATGTTATTTGAGCAGAAATAGAAGGAAGTAAAGGAGTAAGCCATGAGATTATTCTGATACAAGAGTTTTCCAAATAGCAAGTATAAAAAGATTTGAGGTCACACTTATTGTATCCTGGGGAAAATCAAAGAGATTAGTTGTCTGTAAAGTGAGTGCATGAGTAGAGAAAGATAAAGAGGGCCAAGGAGCTAGCAGGGAGCTCAATCAGGTAAGACCTTGTGGCTATTGGAGGAATTTTCCTTTTATTCTGCAGAAGATTGGAAATTACAGATTGAACTATAGAGTAATATGGTTTGATTTATCTTTTAGGTGAATTATTTTGACTGCTTTTATGGAAAATAGACTGAGATACTGTTGTAATCATTCAGGTAACAGTGGTGACTTGAACTATAATGGTAAAGTAGAAGTTAAAAGTGGCTGAACTCAGAAAATATTCTGACCATACAGGGGACAAAATGATTTGGCTATCAGAGAAAGAGGAATCAACAAGAACTTTAAGAGTTAGGCCCTTACTATCTGAAAAAATTCAGTTGCCATTTACTGAAATGGGATAATAAAGAGTTGGTTTTGAATGTGTTAATTTTAAATGTTTCTTAGACATCCAAGAGGTGTTATTAAGTAGAGTTGGACATGAGTTCAAGGCCAAGAGGTCAGGATCGTATAGATTTTTTAGTAGGTACTGTATAGTTGGTTTATAGAACTGGGTAATAGATGAGATTATTATCGTAGGCAATGATGTTTGGGGTACTGATCTCTGCTGCTTTGTAGGAACTAGCAAGAGAGACCAAGGCATGACTTTCCAGGTAAGAAGAGAACTAGAGAGTCATATCCCAGAGGCCAAGAGAACAGAGTATTCAAGGAGCATGATCACTGTGTCAAATGTGACTGCTAGATGTATAAAATGAGACCAGTGTGGAGGTTATTGTTACCTTGACAGTCAATATCAGTAGAGTCGATAAGAATGAACCCTAACTGGAATAAATCTACTAAAGTAGGTTTAAAAAGCAGTGGTTTTTTGTCATTGCTTTCTTAGGGAGTTTTTTTATTGTTACAGGAACAGAGAAATATCTCAGAGTCAAGTGTGCTGATAGGAATGATCCAGTGGAGAAAAGGGATACGATCATGTACAAGGGTGTGACAACTGTAGAAATGATGTTCTTAAGTAGATGAGAGGGGTGGATCAAACACTGGAAGTAAGATCATTCAATTAGAATATGGATAATTTACCCATTGTAATGGACGAAGGAAAGGAGAGCATATGAATAGAGATACAACAGGTTGACAATTTTGGTTATGGGTAAATGTGAATTACTCTGATTGCTTTCATTTTTCTATTCCAATCTCCTGTCCACTGTAGGAATTCCCTTTGTGTTATCGCTTAACGGTAGTTACCTAATCATAACTGGATGCCTCTTAGCTAGCTCTGATTATTAGAAAGTGCTTCAGTGTTCCAAACTGAAACTACTTTTTGTAGTTTCTGTCCATTAATCCCATCTTTGCTTTCTCATTCCATATATAACTCATCTTCCCAAAGCTTAGAATGTCCTTAAAAACACTGATCAGTAGGGTCTGATGGATTTAAGATTGGAACTAGAGTCAGAGCACATGAATTTTTAGGAGCACTGTGACCCCAGCTATATCTCTGTTTCTGGACTTTGTGAAATGAGGGTGGTAATTCTTGCCCTGCTTATTACCCAGGGTTATAATATTGGTCATTAAATGAGATCATGTTTCTGTAAGTACTTTGTGAATTACAGTGCTCTGTGCTTGTAAAGATGTATTACTATATTTTTCTTTGCTTTTCTGAGAAGATACTTCATGTTAGGGAAACAGAAAGGTAACAGTGAAACAGGTTACTGATTGACAGAACACTTCCTTTTTATATTCCCCTCTTACTAGAATTCTTGATTGACTGAAATGAAGGTACCAAAAATATTGTCCACCAGCAAATGGGCAGATATTTAAAGCGTCAGACTAAATGAATAATAAATCCCTTAGATATGTAATCAGTAATAAGAAGTCCTTGCGTCTGTAATACATATTCTAGAGGAAATGTCTGGGAACCAAGAGAAAATGCCAGTGGAAATCTAAGGCGATTCTGTATTTACATTGCCAGGCCCTGTACCTCATTGCCACAAATGGGACCCCAGAGCTTCAGAACCCAGAGAAACTGTCAGCTATCTTCCGGGACTTTCTGAACCGCTGTCTTGAGATGGATGTAGAGAAGAGAGGTTCTGCTAAAGAACTGCTGCAGGTAACTAACTCTCTCTCTTTGGGGAAGATCCGAATTCAGGGAATCACTAAACCAAGTCTTTCTTGCTTCATGTTTGTCTGTGAGGGACCGCTTATTTTAGAACCTGACTTCTCTCCTACGATTTCCCACACTCAGCCTGTATTCCTCGTTCCCTCGCCCTCTTCATCCCTGCCCCTTTGATCAGATTGTTCTCTTAGGGTCTTCTATGTATTCTCCTAGGCTCAACTTAAAAATACACTTTCTGAGTGCCTGTTGAACTTTACCTTTTTCTTTAGCACTTCTGCTCTTCTGCCTGAGTCAGTCTGGTAGAATTTGAGTGTTGGTGTGAAAGAACTCTCTGGCATGCGTATTTCTCACAAAGTTATATTTTACTGGGATGAAATCAAAAGATACGTTTTCAGTAAAGGATATCAGAGGACATATGTTAAAGAGGCTTATTAGTAAGTGCAGTTTTTTAAGTCTTCCCAGTTTCTTCACTGGGAACCCTCTCAGATGCTGGCGATGATACTCTGTTGTCTGGAGTGAGATTCTGCCAGGGTGTGGGGCAACCTGGAGTCAGGGGTTAGCCAATCCTTGTATCGTCCCTATTTAATCCTGAAGTTACAGGTTAATTATTTCATATGGCTGAAAAAACTGCCTTTAGCAGGCCATATTATTTGTATTTAACATTTATGTTGCAGGTATAATTATAATTTCTTTGAGTAGTGTCATTTTACTGTAGCACCTACTGGTAATTTAATAAAAAGTATCACATGTAATATGGTAGTGATTGATCTGGAAGCATTCACAGTCATTTACTCTTGTACATTGTCCTTTGGTGTCTGCAGAGGATTGGACACCCCAAAGTTCCTAATATAAAATGATTATTTGCATGTAGTGTCTGCATGTAACCTACACATATACTCTCTTAGGCTTTAAATTCTCTTCAGATTACTTATAATACCTAATACTATATAAATGTCCTAGAAATAGTTGTTATACTATATTGTTTAGAGAACAATGGCAAGGAAATAAAGTCTGTACATGTTTAGTGTAGACACAGCTTCACTGATGGCCTAACTCTATACTATGTAGTACATATTTTCAGTCTGTGAATTTCCCAGATATGGAGGGGCATTTGTATTAGAAGACCCAAGAACAACTGAGAGACCAGGGAACAGCTCTTGTCTTTCCCACTATAGTATACCTATCTTATTGATCTCTGAATCTCCTCGTATACTTAGAACCTGAGTCAGACTAGGTTTGCAGAAAACATTTGTTGAATTTAATGGAATTGTTTTAAGTATTTACCTTCCTTGGAATATTGCCCTCTGGGATATATTTAACATCTCTATAATCAGAGTTACTAATTACAGAGCAGTACTGGTCTGGTGGATGTGAGATTTGGGTTCTACCAAGAAAAAGCTGTTGGTCAAAAAATTGCATGTGATGCTGATAAAATCACCAGTAGGCATTGTAGTAAAATGACAATAATAATACCTGTAATATAAAGTTAAATACAAATAATGTGGTCAACTAAAAGCAGTTTTATAGCCATATAAAATAATTATGCTGAACTTTCAGGATTAAGCTGGGTCTATAAAGGTTTGGTTAATGCCTGACTCCACAAAAAAATATTTGTTGAATTTAATAGAATTGTTTGAAGTATCTACATTTATCAAATAATATTTTTTGTCTTTCATGTGAGGTTTGTTCTGAAAACCCTAAGCATTAGGAAATGTGCAAATACTATGCTAAGTCTGCAACTGGTGAAGATACTATTAATTGGATACCATCTCCACTTATTGAAAGATTAGTGCCCTCTAGAGTTTTCTTCCTGGTAAAATAATAAAACTAATAATAAGTTATATTATTATGTTATGTTATTTTAAGTTATATTATATTTAAGCATTATATTGAATCTTTACCACATTTTGGGCCCTCATCACTGTGTATGTTTTTTTATCTACTCTTTATAACCACCCTGTGAATTATAGGTTCTCTCATTCCCATTTTTACGTATGAGGAAACTGGGGTTTCAAGTGTTTGGTAACTTTCCCATGATTACATAGCAGTAAGATTACATAGCAATAAGTGATGGATCAGGATTTCAACCTGTCTATTTGGCGGTCAAATGTGTAAACTCTTGGCCACTGGTCTTTTGGCTCAAAGAGTGCTAAAAGTTGAAGGGCTTTAAGGCTTATCTATTGATAGTTCATTTTGTTCATTATGCAGGGAAGAAAACTGAGACTTCCCAGTGGGTACTGGGTCATGCTGCCCTCTCAGCTCAGAGGGGACTCATAGAAACATGTGCTCTGGGAAAATTGACTTTTTTACTGTTATTACACATTGTAAATATTTAAAACCCTGACTTTTGTATTCTTAAATCCACGAGGGTTTCACATCTGTTTTTCCTTTGAGAACAATATATGACCAAATACATAGGATGATGTTGAAATTCATATTTTCATGATTTAGCCAAGCTCTTTTACTCTTTTCATAGTAATTGTAATATGCTCTCACTACCTCTTTTTATCCTCTGTCCAAAAAAGAAGTTAAAACAACTTCCAACAAAGAATGTGTATATCTGTCTATATGTATATGTATATTTGTATACATATACAATATGATTAATAAAAGGGATTAAAGCAGAAGACTCAAATATACTAATCACTTCAGTTCATTTTGTTTAAGTACTAAATTTGGTTCTCAGTTTCCTGGTAGCCTGCACAGACAAGGAAACGTGATAGTTCCAAAATTTAACAAAAGAAAGAAACATTTGCATCCTCAACACACAAAGCCTTTTACTATTAAATGTGAGAAAAGTTATTTTCAGTTGGAAAGGCTCTGAGTTACATAATGAAGCGTTTCCTATGATAGTTTTAATGAGATTATAAATGTGATTTTCATATGGTGTTTTCTCCAGAGTGGTCTTCTTTAATAGATGAGGGTGTGGCTCAATTGCAGCCCAATGAAAGTGATTTGGGAAAAGGACCAGGCTATTACTGGATTAATCATCCTAACTGGATTCAAGGATAGAATCCAGCAAATTGTATAGGAATCCAACAAATTCCAAGATCGATGCTCCTGAAATGTGGTATTGAAGCATGCCATTGGGTCATGATGGGTCCCTGCCATCCCCCAGAGGGCTTAACCTAAGATAAAATTGAATCATATAATCTGAACTCTCTACTGTCTGACTTCTTTCACTCCGCATTATGTATGTGAGATTCATCTATCAGTTATTAATTGCTTTTTATTGCCGTGTGTTTTTTCTGTGCAGTATTAAATGAATTAACATTTTTCATTCTTCTATTCTGTTGAGTTTGGGGTTCTTTTCAGTGATTAGCAATTATAAATAAAGCTGCTATGAGCATGTGTTTTTGATAGATATACAAACTCATTTCTCTTGGAAATGTACTTAGAAATGGAATTGCTGGGGTATTTAATAGATGTATGTTTAGCTGTCAGCAGACAGTACCAAACAGTTTTCCAAAATAGCGTTTATATTTTAAAGATGTCTTTTGATTAGGGGGTGATTTTAAGCTCTCCAGATAGCTCCTTGTGATAGTATGTTTGTCCTTAACATTTTGTAATGGTTGCTCAGGAACAATGGTAAATAGTCATGTACCTTTCATTCTTTTTTCCTTCTAGCATCAGTTCCTGAAGATTGCCAAGCCCCTCTCCAGCCTCACTCCACTGATTGCTGCAGCAAAGGAGGCAACCAAGAACAATCACTAAAACCACACTCATCCCAGCCTCATTGTGCCAAGCTTTCTGTGAAATGCTCACTTCAGAAATGCCAACCCCCAATGCTCTCCCTTCCTTGCCTTGCTCCTCCCATTTCCTGCTCAGTGCTCTCAAGACTTTGACCCTGAAAACCATGTGTCCAGCATTGAAGAGAACTGCAACTGGGATGATTAATCAGATGATGGCCATTTCTAAATAAGGAATTTCCTCCCAATTTTGGGTATGAAGGTGGTTTCTGATCAAGACTTACATGAATAAGCCCTTGGACTCCCATTTCTACATAGCAACCTCCCTGCCCTCCACCAATCAGTTCTTGACAATATAAATTTATGGCTTTATAACATTGTCAATTTGTAAACAGTTGAGATTTCGTTAGTGCTTGCGTTTTTGTGACTAAATTGCTCAAACACATCATTGTACTTGAAAATTGGAACTGCTTGAGGAAATACTGTAGGATTTGGTAATCTGCCAGGGACATGGAATGGCTCATCTCCTGGGCTGTTACTTTGGCACAGCTGACCCTGACGTGGGAGAGAGCTACCGTGTTTTCCTTTGTATATACTTCTAACAGCTCTTTGGGAGGACCTGGACCCAATAGTGTTCCCATGCTATTTCTTGTGAAATGGTCTTGGCTATTTAGCAGCTTTTAATTCCCTATATCCCCTAGGCTGCTGCCCCCCCCCCCCTTACTTTTCTTGTTTATAATGTTGAAAGGTTTCCTAGGGCACATGCTGGGTAAGAACAGTATGAGAAGTCAGGAAAAAATTTAGCTGCATTTAGAATAAGGGTAGGCATTAACACCTACCCAGCTCTGTACACCTTTGTGATGTTTCAAGAACTTTAGCCTCTTTTTTCATCTGGGATAAGAAGCTGAAAGAGCAACTCAGATGTTCTGATGGCCTGAGCCTTTGGGTCAAAAGAAAGGATCTCCAAATCTGATACTATATGGTAGTTTCGGGTGGATTTGGTCACCTGAGATGATATTCCCGTGGCTGTGAGGAAACCCTGTTTCTACATGCATGGCCAAGCTCTCTGCACATGGAAATGCTTGCACTGAGTGTTGGGGATGTTTGCTACCTCCTGCTATCTTTGTGGTTTTGGTCCTCACACTATCAGAGGACCCCCTGGCCAGCATTGTGGCTTGTCATTGGCTACCTTGTCATGCTCTGAGGTACCACTGCCTCTGCAGCTCATGTTTTATTTCCTTCAATAAAAGGAGATGAAAATATTACTTGAATTATGCCTTTTTTTCTTTCATTTTTTCATTCCTTTTTTTTCTAGTCTGAAATAATTTAAAACGTAAGAAAACATATGTAGTCTTTTTTTTTCCTGAGACATTTGTGAGTAAATTGCAAATAAGATTCCCCTTTACCACTATATACTACAGAGTATATTCTTTTTATCACTCTTATTTTAAGTATACATTAAGAGATGTGAGCTAAAAACAATTGCATATTAAAGACTACTGGCTTAGGCAGTTATGGAGACTGAGAAATCCCATGCACTGTGTCTGCAGATTGGAGATCCATGAAATCCAGTGGTGTAGTTCAAAGACCTGAGAGTCAGAGAGCCAATAGTATAGATTCCAGTCCAAATCTGAGGACTGAGAACTAGGAGCTCTGAGAGGAGGAGGGCAGGGGCTCAATGCCCCAGCTCAACACTCAGGCAGAGAGAGCGACTTTCTTCCACCCTTTTGTTCTATTCAGGTGTTCAAGTAATTAGATGATGCCCACCCACATGGGGGGGGGGGTGGGCATTTGCTTTACCCAGTCCACCAGTTCAAATATTAGTCTCTTCTGGAAATACCCTCACAGACAAAACCCAGAAATAACGTTAATCAGATATCTAGACATCCAATGGCCTAGTCAAGTTAACATATAAAGTTAACTGTCACACTTCTTGTCTATATCTCTAGATGAATGAGATAACTCCAGTGGGAATAAAGTAAGCTGATGGTTCTTGTAATGCAATGTGGTTATGGCTTTCAGATCAAAGGGTCAAAAGTGGTAAGGTTGGTGAACCCCGACACTGCTTTGGAAAAAATTCAAAGGTACAGGTGAGCCTCTGTGCAGTTACTAAAAAGACAGATACAGATGGATTGCTTTTGTATAAAATAGAAGGAATGTTATATAATGGTACAACCAGCTCATCTGAAGACAGGAGTGATGAGGACACAAAGTTTGTACCTCTCCAGTCGGAGATTGCAGTGGTAAACTGATTCATCTGATGAGGTCTGAGGAATTGTTCCAGTTGTTTCTTTGGAATCTTAGAGTCATCATTAGATGGGTGTTAAAACAGAAGCATTGGCTGTCCTGTGAAATTTTCAATGGCCAATTTAAGCATTATAAGGATGACTGTTTACTGCTGGGATATCTAGACATCCACTCAGATAATAGAACATGCCCAGGCAGTTTCAGACAGCAAATCTACATGCCCTTTACCTCCTGCAGAGTGTGGCAAGAGAACTGGGAAATGCTCTACCCACAGACAACTCTCCCTGTTTGATTCTGCTTATCCCCTGAACACATCTATTCCCTGTGTTAGTTTTCTCTTGCTATTTTATTACCACAAATATGACTTTAAAAGATACAAATTATTGCACAGTTTCTATAGGTCAGGCGTCTATTTAGGCAAGGCATGGCATGTCAATTTTCTGCTCAGGGTCTTAGCAGGCTGAACTCAAGGCCTTGGTTCAAATCCTACCTGGGGCTTGCAGCCCTTTTTCGACTCATTGGTTGTTGAAAGATTTCATTTCCTCGTGGTTGCGGGACTGAGGTTCTGGTTTTCTTGCTCACTGTCAGCAGAGGACCAGTGTTACCTCCTAGAGAATGCCTGCAGTTTCTTGCCACATGGCCCCCACAGACAATTCACAGAATGGATATTTGCATTCTCCCAGGTCAGTCAGAGCACATCTCTGATTTCCCCTTCCACTTCAGCAATCAGCCAGCAATCCATCAGCTCAGCAAATGAGCCTGCTCATTTGATTATGTCAGGCTCATTTAGACAATCACCTCAGAAATCTGATTTAGAAACTTAATTACAACAAAATCCTTTCACCACAGTACCTAGGTTACTATTTGAAAAACTTCTACACCAAAGGCTTCCCCAGTGAGTTTTGAGGGACCGTCTTCTTCTGTTAGGGCTACTATAACAAAATACCACAGACTGGGTAGCTTGCAGAAGAAATGTGTTTCTTACCATTTTGGAGGTGGGGAAGTTCAAAGTCATGGCACAAGGTTCAGGTTCTAGAGTAGCCATTTTCCAGGATGCACACCACAGGCTTCTTCCTGAGTCCTCACGT
Organism: Scalopus aquaticus; assembly: GCA_004024925.1. Classification (NCBI taxonomy): domain Eukaryota; kingdom Metazoa; phylum Chordata; class Mammalia; order Eulipotyphla; family Talpidae; genus Scalopus; species Scalopus aquaticus. Next base: position 30,728 of record PVIJ01005816.1, on the reverse strand, counting down.
AGTGCAATGGCTGAAAGAGCTGTATGGGGTCTCATATAAGATAAGGAACTATCTGTTCTCAGCCATCTGATAGGGACCCAGGAGTCAGTGGAATAGTACATCATAGTACAGGGACCTGAGCCTAGACATTCCTTTCCATACCTCTGCACAGTTCCCCATACCCTAATTCTCTTTAGCAGTTGGGAAGTCTACACACTTCCTTGTACTAAGAGCTGGCAGACACCAACCTGAACGCCCATTGGGCTGGCTAGTGGTGGTCCATCCAACTAGGGTCGCACTAATACCTTTACCCTGGATTTGATGTTATTGTACACCTTGCCACATGGGCACGGTGCTAGGTGTCCTCACCCTTGGATGTAAGTAAATGTAGTCCAACTTCTATGGGACCTTGGAGAAGGAGGTTGGTGGTGATGAGACTACTTCTGGTGATTGTACTGGGCCAGATGGTACTGATATTTCCAGAAGCCTCTAACTAAAAAGAAGGGAATACCTGAAACCATGAGAGGCATTGGAGGAAGTACACATTTTTTTATACTTGGATCACCATACCAAATTCTTCAAGGCATCTCTTCTTGACAATTTGTTTCCTATTGAACTCCACTGAATTACACTGTTTACTACCTACCTATGAGACTGTCAATGGTGAGCTCTAAGGTTCCAAGTCTAGCAGCCTCCTGAGATGATACAGAATTCTTTTTTTTTAAGATTTATTTTATTTTTGCATGGAAGTTGGGGTGCAGGCCAAAGGTGTGAGGTGGTGAGAGGGTTTACCAGAGACAGTGGGGAGCAGAACAGGCAGATCAACCAAAATACACTCCTGAGGCGAGCAGCGGGCAAGGCAGGAGAGGTCTGCTGCGCCATGTGGGAATCTCCCCGGCTGGGCATTGAACTCGCGCTGCAGCCACCGACAGGCCTACAGCGCTGTGGTTAACCTGTTGTGCCACCGGGGAGGCCCCAGAGTTCTTGATCATTGGAAAGACTTGGGAGCGATCCTGTAGTCCTTGATTAGCATTTAACTTGTTTAACCCTGTAACTATGAATGCTAACTTCAATGCCACATAACGCATACACAGACACACATGCACACACTTGTGACTGAACAATGTGCCCCTCCTAGGCTATTTTCCTGTGCAGTCAAGTGACTTTGACCTGTTTGCCTCCAATGACCATGACCTATTATAACCTTATGGTGATCACCCAGCTGTTTCATGTTTTATGGGATTCTCACCATAACTACCATGGCTTAAATGTGCAGGAGAAAACTTTCTAGTTAGCAGTAGGGAGACAGGAGTAGGAGACACCACGTAGTCTTATTCCTGGGTGAGGATGGACAGTTTGGGCTGAGGACAACAATGGCAAATCTGCCAGTTACGCTACCCTAAATAGCTAATGGGGTTATTCTAGTCACCCAGAAGATTAGCCTGGGCTACTTAGCCAGGGTGGCTCTTTGTCTATTATTACTATTATTTTAACCAGGCTGGATTTACACAGCTTCATAATCTGACAAAGGGCTGTCTGTGCCCTAATCGACCATCCTTTATGAATCATGATTACTGCCAAGTAGAATGAGTATTCTGCGTATGTGAGAAGGTGTATGGTTATCTAATATGTCCCGGGTCAGAACTCTGCTACATCTGTTCTTGTCTAAGTCTGAGCTCCCTCAGTGCTTGGTTGAGGGAAGGGACTATTCATGGCTTTCCCTATTCCAGTAATTTTCAAAGTGTGGGTCTGTACCAATAACATTAGAACCTCTGTCTCTAGTCTGTATTAACATACTCCAGAGTTGCCTATAGACTGAATAGATATGCAGAGCTGATGGAGTGGGACATGAAGCATAGAGGCCATGTAGAGACCAGAGGTGGAGAACAACAGTGGTTAAGAAAAAAGGTTAATGTCCACGATGCTCTGTACCCTGGCTTCCAGAAAATGAATTGGCCATTGAGCTCCATGGAAACTAGCTTCACTAACATGCTTATAGAAATCAATTCTATCAGCATACAGAACAGACCGATTATCTGTTATATCAAGACAAGGTCTTTCGTCCCTGATCTTGTCAGGTAAGAGTCTGTGCTGACTGATGAGTCATGAAGTGAAGTGGTGGAAATTGTTTGAAGCCACAGTTCTCTGTGTCACGCAGCTATTAGATCACAGCCCTTGTCAGGGCAACCATTCCATTTTTCAGTTCTCTTCTTTTGTGAAGAAACAAACTTCCTCATTGGAAGAGGAGGGAAAGAGTTGTTGAGGAGACACTGTACAGTTGTAGGGTAAATGAAAGAATGATCAAGATTTTCTGCCCTACCGCCATTAGATTTAATGATACACACCTGCAGTCCTACACTTGTGCCTGGTGGCAGCACCTGGAGCAGGGTGTGGGCATGGTGAGTGGGCACACTTGGGTCAGAGACTGGGCTTATAAGCTGCAGCAGCAGGAGAGAACAGAGTGTGGTGGCAGAGGACCATTCGGAGTGCAGCAGAGAGACCATGAGAGAATCCCAGAGTCCAGGGAGAGTGAAGATTCACCGGGGGTGGGGAGACCTGCCAGCCTCCTGGCCCTCCGGCCCCCCTTGCCTGCCCTGTACTTGGTTCCCTCACTAAAAAAGATCATTAAAAGCCTAGAAAGCCATCGAGGGCTCCAGGACTCTTCCTTGACCAGTCTGCCCAGCTCCATAGAGAACGTGCCCCGGCACCTTCCTGGCGCTACACCAGTCACATTTTTATAAGGTCCAGAATCACTCTCATGCCTATGTGTTGACTCCGAACGAGATAACCAAAGGAGACTTCCAAACCTGTTACTGCTCCTATAGTCATTGGTTTCCTCCAGCAAATGCTATTTAAAAGGCCCGGTATGCGTGCTGTCTGGTAATGACTTTGATTGCTCCATGTTATTCAACTGTATGAACATACTGACTTTATTCATTCTTCTACTAATAAACTTTTTGTTTGGGGCTATGAGAAGCAATGCTGACAGGAACATTTGTTGGAACAGCTTGTGTGGCTAAGTCCTTGTAGGGTTAATGAAGTTATCAGGCCCTCCTTGCCTTTAGCATCTAACAGGTACCTGTGGTCTTTCAGGCACACCTGTAGTTAGGGACATCTGGGCCCAGAGAGCACAGGGCATGCGTAAATGTAAATGGAGACACCTCTCAGGCAAGAGGAGGACAAATGAGGGGAGAAAGTCAGAGGAATACTGAGAGAGAAAGCTGGTCTGTCCCCTAATTAAGCACTAAAGACTGTAAAAACCTACTAAAGTCTCCAAAATTATTTTTTTTCATCTGTGAGAACTGAAGATGAACCTACCCAGCCTGGGATGGTTATAAAACAGTCCTGTACCCCTAGGTCCTTGAGGCAGCCTGTGTGGCCTCCTGGGCTAGGCAGTGCAATCTGCCCTACACCACTTTTTTCAACAAGAGGGGGGATGGAGCTCTCTTCCCTGACCTCTGGACACAGCCCAAGCCAGACAGGATGATGCCCTGTGGCCTCAACTTCACTCCCTGACATCTTGAGTGAGGAGGCTGCTGAGGAGAGGGGGTAGCAGAGTGGCCATCGGGGCTTCAGAGCTGGAAGCCATGTGGTTGGCTCTCCTTGTGTGGACTGTGACATGTCCTGACATGCTACTTTTGCTGAGCTCTTTGGTGGTGGACAATGCTACACCCTGCAGCTCTCCAGTCTCCTCTGCAGCACGTCACCAGACAAGGGAGTGGGCTTGGGGCCCGCATTCACTTTCCACTCTCCAAACTGGGAGCAAACTGAGCCACTGTCCACTGTTCCACCTACTAGGAATCAGAGATGAAGAAGGAGGTGGCTGTTTCTGAGACCTGAAAAGGGCTTTTGAGACTCTCTGGTCAAGATTAAAAAGAAAGTTCCAGACACCAGTGAGGGCAAGCAAGGAATCATCATTTATAAATAAGTGAAAGAGCAAGAAGAAAGCTCTGGGGAGAACTCCCTGGGCGTGAAAGAGTCTCCTAGGTGCTGGGGTTAGGGCATCTACATAGGTTTGAGGAGTGGGGTTTGAGAGCAAAGCAATTAAACTTTATTGGCTGAGAAAACAAGGAGAGTGACTTGGCTAAAGTTCATTTATTGGGGCTCTGTCATCTGCAACTCAGTGGTCACACAGGGCTGGCGACCATCTGTAGCACCATCAAGGCACAGAGCAGTTTCTCCATGATCCGGGCAGACAGGTAAAGGAGGGGTCCGGGAGCCCTCGGTGGCTTTTTAGGCTTTTAATGATCTTTTGCAGTTAAGCAACCAGGTACAGGGCAGGCAGTGGGGCCTGAGGGCCAGGAGGCTGGCAGGCCTCCTATAGCCCTTGGCAAATCTTCACTCTCTGGCGTTCTCTCGTGGTCTGTCTGCTGCACCCTGCACGGTCCTCTGCCACTACACTCTATTCTCTGCTGCTGCTCTGTTCTCTGCGACACCACCCTTATAGCCTCAGTCTCTGGGCCCAGGTGCGCCCACTCATGCACGTCCACACGCTACTTCAGGTGCCCGCCGTCAGGCATGCATGTAGGACCGCGGGGGTTTATCATTAATGCTAATGGCGGTAGGGCAGAAAATCCCGATCATTCTTTCATTGACCCTACACCATCTCTAAGGTGAACATCTCTTGGAGGCTGTGCCTGCAGCTTCATGTTGAACTGGTCTAATCTCAAGGTCTGTGACTCTTCTTCTGGATCTATCACTCCCCTTTTTGTCCATGCTGTGCATAGAGAGCTCAGGAGTGCCCAGACTGGGGGAAATTAGTAATAGAAAGCAATGGGCACAGGAAATTTATGGCAACAGGTATCCAGGCCTAGTGACATCAGGTCTTTAACCCTTTATTCACCAGCCCATTGGAGCAGCAAAATTTTATCCTTGAGTCCTGTCCTGCCCTTGTCTTGGACCCTTTTTGTCTCAAGCAAGCCACCTGGCTGTCTCCCTCAAGTGCAAGGCGGCTCCAGGTTTGGCCCTAGGCTTCAGCAGACCAGTTGGCTTCTTTCCCAACATCCTCTGAGGCTAGCTCCAGGCAGTTGCCTCAGGCCTACGCAGGCCCTGGCTCCACGAGGCTGGTTTCTTCCCCAATTTGTGTGGCCCAGGCTCCTGCTTCCCCTGTTGAGCCATTCAGTGGCCATCTTGTCAGGGCTGTTTTGTAACTTTGTTTTTCTCTCTTAGCCTTCCTATTTCTACCTCCTTTAAATATACCCTGTTATTGTTTATCCCTATATGTCTATTTTTGAGTGTGTCCTGTAGTTGTAATGCATGGATTAGGACCCACCACCCAGATATTCCCCTTTAGCCCCTAGGTTTGCTTAGTTTCACATCGTTACATATTTATCCTGGTACCCATTACCCTTAAGAACACATTTATCTAGGCAATATCCCAGGTATAGAATTATTGGCTCATAGGACATAAACATCTTCAACATTTTAAGATAATGCCCAAGAGTTTCCCAAAGGGTCACACCAACTTACTTCTTCCTCTAGTATGGGAATACACATACATGCTCAAGTGAGTGAATGTTGCTCAGTCAATCCTTGCTTGATTTGACATTTCAGACTTTTTCATTGCAACCAAATTGCTATGTGTGTTACAGTATTTCATTGTGCTTTTACTCTTGGGTAGTGTTTTTTGAAAACTTTTCCTCATTTTTTTCCAGTTTTGTCATCTTTTAAATAATTTCTGTTGAAATACTTTGTATATTCTGGATAATTATTCTTTCTCATTTATGCGTTGATTAAAAAGCATTTAAAAATATGCAAGGAAAAAATGAAATTAAATCTTTTAGTTTGAGATCACTGTAAACTCACATGCAATCTAGAAAGTAATACAGAGATAGCCCACATACCCTTATCCAGTTTCCTCCAATGGCAACACCTTGCAAAACTATAGGGCAATATCACCACCAGAATATTGACATTCATATGGCAAAATGCATAATGTTTCCATTCCCACTGGGATCCTTTATGTTACCCATTTATAGCCACACCCACTTCCCTAAGTCCCAACCCCTTTACCTTTCTTATGATTTCCTTCTTTCCTTTTGCTTTTCTTATCTAGGTTCTTGAGGTATGAGTCTATGTTATTGATCGAGATGTCCTCCTTCTAACTTATGTATTTAGTGCCATAAAATTCCTCTTCAGTACAAGCTTAGGTGTATCCCACAAATTTTATATCTTCACTTCCATTCACTTCAATTTATTTTTAAAATTTACCTTGAGACTTGTACTTTGATCCACATATTACTTAGAAGTGTGTTTAATTTCCAAATATTTGTAGATTTTCCTGTTAATCTTTCTGACCTGATTTCTGGTTTGATTCCAGCTCATCAGAAAACACACTCTAGGATTGAAATTCTTTTGAATTTGCTGATGTTTGTTTAAGGCCTGAAGTTGTTGGATGGAATCTATATAAATATCAATTACATCCTGTTGGTTGAAGTTGAATTCTTCTAAACACTTGCTGATTTTCAGTCTAATTGCCCTATTAATTGTTGAAAGATGGGTGTTGAAGATGAACTATTTTTTTAAAAGATTTATTTATTTATGCATACAAGCTGGGGTGTAGGGCAGAGGTGTGTGGGCAGGGTGAGAGGATTAACTAGAGACAGAGTGGGGAGCAGAACAGGCAGATTCACTCAAGTACACTGCTGAGGGGAGCAGCAGGCGAGAGAGGTCCTCTGCGCCATGTGGGAAGCTCCCTAGCTGGAGATCAAACTCCTGCTACAGTGGCTCTGGATAGCTTCGTAGTGCTGAGACTTAACCCGCTCGCCACCAGGGAGGCCCCGGACTATTATTAAGGTTTGTTTATTTCTCCTTTCAGTTTTATCAGTTTTTCATTAACATATTTTGCAATTCTGTTGTCAATCTACTTTTCTTCTTGTACACTATCATTCCCCACATCCAAGCTACTATTCTCTCCCTGGGTTAGAGTGAAGTCTTCCCAACTATCAATAGTTACATGGAGACATACTCCAGGGAATTCAGTAAGCTCAGAAAAAAAATACAGTCTAACTCCCTTATGAAGTTTAAGGGTTGATGGGTCTGTAGCTTAGGACTATAACCAACCAACAGTGCTTTGAACATTGCCAAATATAGCAGTAAGCATTGAGAACAAGAGATGAATTAGTTATGGCCTCATCCTCAAAGAGAATACAATTAGAGGGAAAAAGCAGAAATTAAAACCTCAGCAAAACAAAATAGGTAATTACAATTAATTTAGCTAAGAAGTTTATTTGAAGAGACATTTGGGACAAGAGAAGGCAGTACTTAACCAGTTGTGGTGCTGAGGATCAAAGACCTCCTGAGTTAAGTCTTACACCAACAAAAGGAATTAGCCATGCAAAAGTTGGGGATAGGAAGTAAGCCCAGCAGTAGGGAAAGCAAGATAAACGATGGTATAGGGGAACAGTTCAAGTGGTTTGGTTTCTATAAGAATGGAGACAGAGGAGAATAGGAGGAAGATGAAGCTAGAGAGGAAAGCTGGATCCAATTTAAGGAATTTATACTTTAGGAATGAATTTTAAACATTGTCAGATTTGCATTTTTAAATGTTCACTATCTGCTCTTTGAGAGGTATGCTCTTTGAGAGGCAGATTTTGGCAAAGGTAAGCTGGAAATAATGAGACTCCTAATGATTCTGCTGCAGTAACTATCTTAACACCATAGTAGTATTGAGCAGTTGCTACTAGCTGAGATGACTAAGGACCTGATAGGCATTGAGCTGCAACAAGATAATGACTAGAAGTTAATAAAAAGTATTATAAGCAAAATTGGGGCCGGGGGTGGTGCAAAATAAAGGAAGAAGTAAAAACTGGTTTCAGATCATGCCACTTCGAAATTCGAGCCAAGGAGATGGAGCAGATCTAAAGGGAAAGATAAGGAATTCAGGTTAGGATTTACTGTGTTTTAGGTATTAAGAGTAGGTTATCCAGGTGAAAATGACTAGCAAGTAGTGGAGTGGAAGAATTTAGAGCTCAGAAATGAGGTCAGACCCAGAAAAATAGCTAGAGGAATCAAATACACAAAACTAAAACAGGCCCATTGTTTGAAGGAGGTTAAAAAAAAGAAAATAATTTTTAAATTGAGGCAATTCATAGCAAAAAATAGTGAATGCCTGAACTAAATGATTAATAAGGACTCAATTTAGGCTTAAGTTATTGTTTTAAGAACCAAAACAAAGAGAACATACTTTAAAAGGTACAATTAAAATGAGTTGCACTGAACCAAGGCTGAGTCCAGCCTTCAGGTGGAGCCCAGAGAAACACCACCGGTGGCCACGCCCTCCTGCGCACGCGCTGTGGCCTCCTTCAGCCGTGACCTCCTTCAGCCGGGCTGCCATCTTGAGAGACGCTGGTCTTCTCAAGCAAGAAGTCCAGATTTGGGGTTGGGACTGTGAAGTTCTGTAAGTACTGTGTCCAGCTCTGGGCTTCCTCCTTAAGCATCTCTAGAAATAGTGGGAACTTACAATATATATTATGCTCTTCTTCCTGGTTAGCTCACTTCTTCGGTCAACCTGGAGCTGCCGTTACTGCTTCCCACTGCTCAAGGTTGGGGGTGGGGGCGTGAAGCTAAAGACCCCTGGACTTCCACCCACATTCGCCTTTTTCGGGGTCAGGGGCACTGAGCCCCGCAGCTTCGAGGCTCGTCGGGCAGCGTGGCCGGGCGTCCCCGGCTGCCCTGCGCATCAGCTGATCCGGAAGTCCCCGCAGGTTCGCGAAGGACTCAGCTCGTTTGTTTCCCGCCTCTCTGTGGTCACAGCTCATTGCTAGCTTTTATTCAGACTCCGAAAGTATTTTTTTTTTTTTTGCCAGAGTTTTTGTTGTTTATGGCGGGAGAGGTATGTTTTGTTGTTTCTCAGTCCTCAGTGGCATGTCTGTTTTTTGACTCAAGCAACTAGGTAAACAGGAGTGTTGTTGACTGAGATGGTACAGACTTTGGGAGCAGTAGGTTTTGGTGGGAAGTTCAAGGGCTTAGTATTGGACATTTTCATTTTGAGGTGCCATCGAGAAATACAAGTGCAGATTTCCGTAGACTGTTGGGTGTATGCATTGGAAATCATAGATCTGGAAGTGAAGCACTGTTTATTAATTGTCCCCTAAATATTATTGAATTTTCATTTGAACTTGCTTCCTCTTGTTGGTAGACACAAAGTTAAAGGATTTGTGACTATGAGGGCCATGGGTGTAGTAATGATTCTGATTAAAATATTGCCTTTTATTGAGTATTCAAGCTCTTTACCACTCCCAGTCAAAGAGCTTTTGTTCATAACATCTTTGACACCCCAACGAATTCAAACTTGTCTTATTTTCACTGTGATTGTTTTCCTTTGTCCGAATGGTTATTTATAAATTTGGTGTTCACTTCCCAAATGTGGGATTTTCTTGTTATCTCTTTATTATGTCTGACAATTACATTGTAGTCAGGAAATATACTCTTAAGAATTCATTCTTAGAGGTTTATTTATTTATCTTAAAGATTTTATTTTATTTTTGCATACAAGCTGGGATGCAGGCCAGAGGTGTGAGGTGGTGAGAGGGTTCACCAGAGGCAGAGCGGGGAGCAGAACAGGCAGATCGACCGAAACGCACTGGAGGGGAGTAGCAGGGGAGGTGGCCCTGCCTCCTGGGACCCTCCTCAGCGGGCATCAAACTCGCTCCACTGCTGCTGCCCACAGCTCCACAGCACTGCGCTCATCCAGTTGTGCCACCAGGGAGGCACAATTCTTAGAGGCTTATTAAAACCAATTTTTTGTGTGCAGTATGTGGTCCCTTTTGTAAAGGTTCCACTTCCATTTGAAAAGAATGTACATTGTGCATCATTGTATTCTATAAATGTTAATTAAGACTAGTTAAAATTTTCTATATCCATATAGACTTTTTGTCTGCTTGTTTTAACCTTTATTGAGAGAGTTGTGCTGAATTTCCCACCACAATTGGAGATTTGTGTATTTTTCCTTTACAGGGTGTATGATTATGTTCCTATAAGATTGAAAATTCTTTTTTTTTTTTAAAGTAATTTGTCTCTAGTGTTTTTTACCTCAAGATTTTTTGATCTGCTGGTAATATAGTGAGATAGATAGTGTCACTTGGCCACAATTTAGTTATGCTTTTGTTCACACCGTTTACTGTGTAATTTTACAGTGCCTTCCTAATATGAGGTGACCTGCTCCTTTTTGATGTTGACTTCAAGATGCCCCTTGAAGCAGAGGCTTGAAATAGGCTTGCATATTGGGACTTGTTCTCTTGAACAGCTTCCGAATTGAGAACATATTTGGACCAACCTGGTTGAGTGAAACATGGAGCCTAGTCAGATCACCCCTGCTATAATAGCTGAGACCATTCTATTCAGCAGAATGGGTAACCTGTGAGCTCAGATGTGTAGGCAGTGAATGCTTATTATGTGAGTGAAGTTTTCTCTTTCATTGGTATATGGCATTATCCTCTAATGGAACCATGATAAATGTACAAGGTCTGTCTTTCTCCAATCAAATCACACTCATGTAAGGAGCATATAGTTGAGCTTTGTTTTTTCAAATTGGGGCTTTTAGATCATGTAGATTTAAAATAATGATATATTTAGGTTTAAATATGGTATTTTACTGTTGGCTTTCTATTTGTTTTCCTAATTCATTTTCCATTTACACTTTTCTTTGAGTTGAGTAATATTTATGATTTCATTTTGTCTCCTTTGTTGGCTCATTATATATACTTTTATGTATCTTATATATACATTTATATGCCTTATATAAAGGTGTATTATATATACACACACATATACCTTTTTTCAGAGGTTACTTTGCAATTTATAGTATACAATTTTAGCTTATTAGAGTACACCTCCACATAATACTAGAACAGTTCACATACAGTATGACACCTATACAATATACTTTCATTTTCCTGCTCCTGGCCTTTGAACTATAATCATACATTTTACTTCCGCAGTTTTATAAGCAGCACTATTCATTGTTATTGTATTTGCTTCAAACAACTATTATTTGAAATGATTTTTATATATAAGAAAAATGTTTTTTTCCACCCATATGTTTAATATTTCTAGTACCTTATCCTTTTATGTGGATATGTGTTACCACCCCGGCACCTTTTTCCTTCCTACCGAATGACTTCATTTAACATTTCTTGTAATGTTAGTCATCTGATAATTAATTCTTCCAGTTTTGATTATATGAAAAGGTCTTTATTTCACTTTCATTATTTAAAACTGTTTTGCCGAGTGTTGAATTCTGGGTTAATGTGGGGATTTTTTTTGGTGCTTTAAAGATGCTGCTCTACTGTTTTCTGGCTTGCATTGTTTTCAGTTAGAAATCATTCTTTTTGAAAGAATGTGAAGAAACATTTTTATCTTTGTCCCTTTACATGTGATATAGCATTTTAGAGGTGAGAAGTTTAAACTTTCAATGGTGCAATGACAGCAATAAACATTAACAGGTTAGTGAGAAAAGTAGGATGAAGTTCTACTCTTCTGCACTGAATTCAGTGCATTCTCTTAGATTATAAGTTTTTTTTTTTTAAAGCGTGTGTTTCTCTCTCTCTCTCTCTCTCTCTCTCTCTCTCTCTCTCTCTCTCTCTCTCTCTCTCTCTCTCTCTTTCTTTCTTCTTTCTTTTTTATACATACAAGCTGGGGCACAAGCCAGAGCTGCGGGGCAGCGAGAGGGCTCACCAGAGACAGAGCGGGCAGCAGAACAGGCAGATCAGAAATACACTGCTGAGGGGAGCAGCGGGCGAGGCAGGAGAGGTCTGCTGTGCCATGTGGGACTCTCCCCGGCCGGGCGTCGAACTCGCGTCGCCGCTGCCGACAGCTCCACGGCGCAGCGCTCAACCGCTGCTCCACCGGGGAGGCCCAGATTATAGGTTTTTAAAAATCCATCTGTTTTTGATGGAATTTTCTGTAGAATGGGGGCATGAAACATTTGAAGATGCTACTAGATCCTGATTATTTTATTTGTCCTTTCAGCAAAAAGGGTGAACTATGCATAAGGTCAGGAGGACTGCACACAGGAGCATGAGGTCAAGAAGAAAGAAAATGCGTAATTCGTGGATTGTACACATCTTCAACTACCAGTGCTATCTTACCTTCATTACTGGCTGCTACACCTGCCAGTGGAAAGTCCCAAAGGAGAAAAGACTTACGCTTGAATACTGCTGCTGCTCTTTGGTATAGAAACATGGAAAACAGCTGGACCACACTTTCTCCAATGTGGGGAACTTGGGCTGGTGCCAGCTTCCATGTGGGTTCATTATAGTCTCCAGGACTGGGCATGCTAGAGCTTTAGTTCTTCCATAAAAAGATTGCCATAATGCTGGAACCCAAGTTAACCTTATAGAAGCATGTGCTTGTTTTCTTCATTTTGTTGTATTTTTTTCTTCTTTTCCTTATGTTATTCACTCATTTATTAATTTACTTTTGCACTTACTCATTCACTGAAACTTGAAGAAAAATAAGGCTTAATTAGTTTAGGTTCAATTACCTATTTTTGGCTAGGGATGATAGAAATGACCGCATCTTTGATTTTTCTCTTCATTGTGCATTTCCCAAAGCCAGCTATGCTTATAAGAACAAAACAGCAAGTGGTTAACAAGATGCTCTTTTATTATTGGTTAGACTAATGCCTGATTTTCCTTAATGAAGAGCTCTGGTGAGACGAGTGGTCGCATGTGACCTATCCCTGTTCAGGATGTCTTTTTGTTCTCTCTGCTGTATGTTGGCACATACTTACTTACTTGTAAGGTGGTTCATCTAGGATCCAAGAATTTCACCAATTGGATCACTAATTTATGTGTGAGATGGAAAGGAAAGGGGTGGAAACAGAAGGCTGCTTTGGATTAGGCAGAAGTGTTCTTCCCCCTATATTTTTCTTGCCTACATATTTGACTTCTTTGCTAGTAACTGGGGATAACAGATGTGCCTTGGACATAGTTCCTGCTTTCAAGGAATTCAGTCTACTGGAGGAAAAGCAAGCACACACAGTTTCAGTGTAGTAAGATATGTGTCATAATTGTGTGTGTGCGTGTGTGTGTATAGCATGCATGTATATGTGTGCTCCTGGAGGGACTGATAGGTCTTTAGAAGGTGAAAGGTGACTAATAATTGGATAGGTAAAGAATAGTGGGTGGTGGTATTGGAGGTATTGGTACTGGAGGAGGTGTCAAAGAATAAAGGTGTAAGGTACTTCAGTAGTATCCAGCAATAAGGATAGAAGAGTTGTAAGGATGGAAGAGTTAATGTGTGGAAAACACTTAGAATTGGGCTCAGTACATGGTGAGTCCTCAACTGAAATGTGAGTTCTTTTATTATAATTATTCCTGGAGTCACTGACTTGTAGGAGTGATTTTTCTACGTATAGAAATAGTATAGGGGATTCTGGGTAGAGGAAATGATAGGGTCAAAAGTCCAGAGATGGAGAAGCACAGTGGTGTGTTTAGGGAAAAGCGAATTTCTGGTATTGGATTTAGGGATATGTAAGGGAATGAATGGTATGTGGTAGGTTTGATCAAATTATGAAGCATCTTAATATCAAGATAAAGTACTAACTTTATTTTGTAAACATCGGGGTACCTATAAGAATTTTTGAGCAAGAGCTTGAGAATCAATATAAGGAAGTGGATTTATTCAGCAAAAATAAGGTTATGAAACACTAGTTACTATGGGCCACAGTGAATAAGACAACTAAAACCTCTGGCCCTCCAACAGGTTATATTCTAGTGCCGTGAGTTAGGTAATAAACATTAAGTAAAGGTTATTTGAGACTGTGATAAGAGTTTTGAATATAATAAATGGAAAATGTGTCAGAAACTGGGATGGGAAAGTGATCAGAGAAGACCTCTTTGAAAAACTATCATGTGAACTGTCTCCTAAAAGAAGTGGCACCACTAGCCAGTATACAATTGGGGGCAAAAGTATATCAGGCATAGGAACTAGAAAGTACAAAGCTCTTGGGATGGGAATAAATTTGGTCATGTTCTAGAAACAGAAAGAAGGTGAGTGTGACTTGAATTCAGAAATGGAGTCAGAGTATAGAATGAGTGGGGTTAGGTTAGGAATGGGCATGAGTTGATCACAGGGGACCTTGTTGGCGGTGGCAGGCAGTTTGGATGATAGTCTAATATAATAGAAGGCGCTGGGAGGGTTTTGATCAAGGAAGTGGTAATAGCTGATGCATTTTTTAAAAAGTTTCACACAAATTTTGTGCAGAGAATAAGACCTGAGTTAAATCCTGTGTTCTTCATCCTCCTTCACTAAGGAAGTGGTGGTATAGTGCCTTGATAGCTGTAATGTCTCTCATCTTTTTGAAATACCCTTTCAGTGTTTTCCATTTTATTTCCTTATTCTTACTCTTCACAATACCCCCATAATTTAGACAGGGCAGGGATTAATCTATCCCTTTTAAAAAGATTTACAACAGTTGCCAAAGAGGCAAAATGTTTTATTCATGTGATACGGAATATTAGGATTAATAACTCAAGTATCAACCCAAAGTTAATGTTCCCAGGAACAGTTTGGCAAACTCTGACATGGATGATTTGTGATAAAACTTTCGGTGTAAGGGGTTGCCTTCAGGATTCAGCTTGAAGACCTGATGTGTAAAGATATCCTACATCTTGTCTTTGGGCACACAGATCTGGACAGTGGCCCTGCGAGTTCTTGGCTGTGTGATCTTGAGTCAATTAATTTACCTCTCTGAGCTTTAGTTCTTTTGCAAAATGATGTTAATAATACCTAACTTATATGGCTATATTGCAAAATAAATGAAAGCAGCTTGTCAGATTTCTAGCATTGTGCTCAAAAAAACAAAAGGCTTATTCCTTAATATACTCCTTCCTTTCAAATATGGATAGTAGATAAATGACTAAAGAACTAATGATGAATGAATGACTTAATGTATGAATCCTCAAACATTTGTTAGATGGAGATGTGGATGAATTCAATAAATGATTGTTGCAGGCCAGCTGCATTTAAAGAACAAGCTTGATATGGACAATACTGAGATGTGTCAGCAGAAATTCCTATTCCTCAAAAAACTGTAGCAACAGATATAAACATATAAATATATCATTGCAGTTCAGTGTATAAATATTATAAATATAGACATATACAAAATTCCATAGGGGTAAAAAGAAGGCAGCCTGGGAAGGGTAATGCATGGCACTGAATCTATACAGACCCTTGGCAAGTGTGTGTAGATATTGGTGAGTGAAATAGATAAATGGAGCTAAATTAGATTCCCTTCTTTCTCTTCCCAGAGAGAACAGATATTTTGCTTATTTCTGATTTTATCGGCTGGCTTTTCAGTGCTTTTGCTGTTCTTGTGGCTAGAATCCTCAAATGAATACGTGGGCTTTGACTGGTAAGTTTCATTTTTTGTATATTCAGACTTTGTTCTGATGGCCACCTGGAATCGGCTTCAGGTGAACAGATCTATTGGCAGAGTTGGGAGGGTGGACAGAATTGGGCTTTCCCCAGTTGGTGGGTAAGAAACCTGACCCTGGGGCCTAGTAATGAAACTCCTTCACCTTTTTTATTTTCCTTTCACCTGTGCTTACTTTCAGACCAATTCTGGCTCAGTGGGGGAAGCTTTCTCTGTTCTTCCAAAGTCCCTAATCCTTCTAGTTGACATATTGTTCCTCATTCTTTGTCTGGGTTTCAGGTGCCTATACTAGTTGGTCTTCATGATCTCTGTCAGGAACCCTCATGTTCATTGCCAACTCATTACTCTTCAGTCCTTCGGGGCCTTCCTAAGATGCTAAACATAGAAATGGGAGTCCTTTCTCAGCACCTTTTCACGGTCCTAACCCTTGCAGTTTCTCTGGCCTGATTATTGCACATTTTACCCATTATTTGATATTTGGAGGAGAAAGGGGTATTTTCAGTGTGAGGCTTTAGAAAAAATGGAATACCGTTTTATTTTTCCTTTTATAGAAATATATGGTTTATTATTTTAAATCTAAAAACAGAAAATTAGAAAACTTAAAAAGTCTGCTTAGTCTTAGTCCTGCAGGACAATCACTTGTTACATTTCCCAGCCTTTTTTCTGTGCTTATTTTTGTAGTATGCTCATTCTGTATGTATGTGTATATATGTGCGTGTATAATTTGCTTTTCCTTTTCAGTTAAAATAATCACAACTGTTTTGATGAATTTTTAAAACTTAATGAGCATCATAAAATGGTTTCAAAATATTTCTTGGCATGAGGATGCTGTAATATACTTCACCACTTTTTATTGTTAGGTATTGTGGGTATTTCCATTTTTCTTGTTTTTATAAAATGGAAGTGCTGAGAAATCTTTGTATTTTGACTTGTGTTCTTAGAATAGATCCTCACAAGTGACATTGCTGACTCAAGAAGAATAATAAACATTCTTAAAATTCATTATGCCTGTTATCAAAGCTCTTTCTCAAAAAGTTGCAGCATTTCCCATTCACAACTGAGGTATATGAAAGTCTCTCTTTTAACCTGCCGTTCACCAACTATTCTAATTTTTAATCACTCTTACAGATGGAATTTCTTAATGTTTTAATTTGGTAAGTTTCAAAACTAGCTTATTTTTCCTTTTTATTCTTGCTTTGTCTTGTGGGATCTTTAGTAAATTGTCTCTTCAGATTAACAGTTCTAAATCATACCATAGCACTTGAAATACAAAAATGTTTCATTTCTTTAAAATTTCCCACAAGTCTTAAAAACCTCACTATTGAGATAGAATTTACAGATAACATTTTATTAGTTTCACATGTACTGCATAATGATTAATACTTACACATACTGTAAAATGATCACCACTTCAAGTCTAGTTAACATCACACATCACACACAGTTATCACACAAAGTTATAAATCTTCTTATGTGTTCAAGAACTTTGAAGATTTACTCTTATCCCTAATTACAAATAAGTAATACGGTATTATTAACTGTAGCCACCAAACAGTGCATTATATCAAGTTTGTATCTTTCTATTACCTTCACCCATTCTATAAGACCTCAACCTCTGCCTTAGGCAATCACCAGTCAGATTTCTGAATCTATGAATTTGGTTTTTGTTTGTTTTAGATCTCACATTTAAGTGATATCATAAAATATTAGTTTTTCTCTTTCTAATTTATTTCTCTTAGTACAGTACCCTCAGGGTCCATCCATATTGTCACCAGTGGCAAGATTTCTTTCTTCATTATGGCTAAATAATATTCATATATATGAAATTGTGGTTAGATTTACAGTTCCCTGATGATTACAGATGTTGAGCACCTTTTGGCCCTCGTATATCTTCTTTAGAATAATACCTATTCAGATCCTTCCACATTTCTTAAATAGGATTTTTTATTTGCCATTGAGTTGTATGAGGAATGTGTGTGTGTGTGTGTGTGTGTGTGTGTGTGTGTGTGTGTGTGTATGTATGTATAGGATATTAGCCCCTTAATCATATATTAGCCCCTTAATATATGATTTGCAATTTTTTTTCCTGATTTAGTGGATTGACTTTTTGTTTTGTTGGTTTTCTTTGCTGTGCAAAGACCTTTTGGTTTGATGTAGTCTGGCATGTTTATATTTATTTGCTTTTGTTGCCTTGCTTTTGGTATCAAATTCAAAAAATCATTGCCAAACTGATGTCAGGAAGCTGACTACTAGGAGCAGTAACTAGAACTCTTGCTCGTAGGAGCTTTATGGCTTCAGGTTTTACATTAAATCTTTGATCTATTTCAGTGGACTTTCATGTTTGGTGTAAGATAGCTGTCAAGTTATCATTCCTGCATGTGACAGTTTTGCTAGCACTGTTTATTGAAGAGACTGTTCTTTTTCCATTGAGTTTTCTTGGCTACAAATATTAATTTGCTGTATATGTAGTCAGCTAACTTTTGTTTCTTTAAATAATGTCTTATAGTTTGCAGTGTACAGGTCTTTTACCTCTTTGGTTAAATTTATTCCAAGTTACTTTTTTTTTTTTATGTAGTTATAAGTGGGATTGTTTTCTGATTTCTTTTTCAGCTTTTTCATTATTTACTTATAGAAATGCAACAGATTTTTATATATTAATTTTGTAGCCTAATATTTTACTGTATTATTTCCACTAGCTTTTCATTGTAGTCTTTGGGATCTTCTATGTATATTACCATGTCATCTGCAAATAGTGATAGTTTTAATTCTTCCTTTCTTGTTTGGGTATCTGCTGTATTTTTTTCTTGTCTAATTGCTTTTGATAGGACTTCCAACACTATATTGAATAATCATTGTGATAATACATATCCTTGTCTTTTTCCTGAATTTAGAGGAAAAGTTTTGAATATTGAAGTTGGCTATGGGTTTGTCTTAGATGACCTTTATTATGTGAATGTGTGTTCCCTTTGTTGAGGGTTTTTTAAAATCATAAATGGATATAGAAACTTGTCAAATGCTTTTTATTTTTTTAGTCTATTAGAGGAGCATATATTTTCCCTTTTTTTGTTGATGTGGTATATCACATTTATTGATTTGGGTATGTTGCCTCTCTGGAATAAATGCCACTTTGTAATAGTGTATGATCCTTTCAATGTGTTGTTGAGTTTAATTTGGTAATATTTTTGTTGGAGATTTTTGCATCTGTGTTCATCAGAGATACTGGTTTACAGTTTTTTTTTTCTTTTGTGCTATCCTTGTCTGATTTTAGAGTCACAGAATGTTGGCCTCAAACACATGCTTATAAGTTTTCCCACTTTTCATTTTTTGGGAGTTTGAGAAGTTTGAGAAGGAGAAGTGTTACTTCTTTGAAAGTTTGGTAGAATTCATTAGTGAAGCCATCTGGTACTGGATTTTGTTTTGGAGGAGACTTTTCATTACTTTTCAATTTCCTTACTCATGATTTCTCTGTTCATGTTTTCTGTTTCTTCCTCGTTCAGTCTTGGAAGGCTGTATGTTTCTAAGAGTTTGTTTCTTCTAGATTGTCCAACTTGTTGTTACATAGGTCTTCATAATACTCTTATGAGCATTTGCATTTCTTTAGTGTCTGTTGTAACTTGTTTCTGATTTTATTCATGTTTTCTCTCTCCATGAGTCTGGCTAAAGGTTTGTTTATTTTTTTAAAATCTTTTCAAAGAATCAGCTCTTCGTTTTAGTTATCTTTTGAATTGTCTTTTTGACGTCTAGTTCATTTATTTCTGCTCTGATTTTTATTATTCCTTTGACTTTTGGCTTTGTTTTTTCTTTTTGTAGTTCTTTTAGGTCTAATCTTAGATTTTTTAAATTTGTGATCCCCCTTGTTTTTTTTTTTATTGTATGCCTGTGTTGCTATCAGATTCCCTCTTTGCACCTCTTTTATTGCATCCCATAGGTTCTGATAAGTTATGTCTTCATTTTCCCTGGGTGGTTGTACATGGAGAAAGAAGAAACACTTTGGGGGAATTACTGGACACTGACCCTGAACTGATGTGGATACCTGGAGATCTAAAACACCATGTAATTCATCAATCTGAGTAATGCTTTTGAATGTTAGATAATCTGATAGAATTTTGGCTCAGGCCCATCTCCACAGGGGTCCCAAACCTACTCTGCTTTTTGCATTTTCCCCTCTGGTTCTGGAGTACATAGTTGGAATAAACATACTCTGAAGCAGGTAGAATCCCACAGGTAGAATCTATTATGAAATAGAAGTTATATAACAGGCACACCTCAGAAATTGCAGTTTTGGTTACAGACCACCATAGTAAAGTGAATATCACAATGAAGTGAGTTGCATGAAATTTTTGGTTTCCTAGTGCATATAGAAGTTGTGTTTTTATGGAGCTTCCATACGACCCAGCAATACCACTTTTGGTAATCTACCCAAAGGGCACAAAAACACTAATCCAAAAGGATACATGCACCCGTATGTTCATTGCGGCACTGTTCACAATAGCAAAGGTATGGAAGCAACCCAGATGTCCAAAATTAGATGATAGGATCAAGAAGATGTGGTACATATACACAGTGGAGTACTATTCAGCATTCAAAGAAGATAAACACATGCAATTTGCAGCGACATGGATGGAATTAGAGGGGATCATACTCAGTGAAATAAGCCAGAAAGAAAGAGAAAAATATCAAATGGTTTCACTTATAACAGGACTATAAGGAAACCAAATAGGAGAGAGACACTAAGCAGGTGGGAAGGGTGGGGGGAGGGGAGGATAAGCGCACAAAATGGAGTAGAAAAGAACACAAGGGATCACGGAGATGGATCAGGGGTGAATTGGTGGTGGGTTACCCAAGGGGAATACAAAATGTAAAAGACAAAAATAACAATAAAAATATATATTTTTTAAAAAGTTGTGTTTTTAATATATTGTAGTCTGTTAAGTGTCTGATAGGATTATGTCTAAAAAAATCAATGTACATACCTTAAATTTGACCAGAGATGTGAAGTGAGCACGTGCTACTGGAAAATGGCACCTATACACTTGCTTACAAACCTTTAATTTGTGAAACAAAACAAAACAACCCACAATATCTACAAGTAAAATAAGGCAAAATGCAATAAAACAAGGTGTACCCATGTAAGAATGAGTTCCAGAATATCCTAAAACCATGAGTAAGTTTTCTTGGGCAGCTTTTCATTGTTACCATAGAAAGTCACCACAAAATGAGTGACCTAACATAATAAAGCTTTTTCTACCCATAGTAGCTCAGATTCATTCTTAAATATAGATTAGTTAACATATAACTACATTAAAGTAAGAAAGCGGATTTTCTGTGGTCAGGGGCTATAAGACACAGAACTTAATCTTCCAAAATGTCACAAAAACCATCTTATACCCCACCTCCTATCCCATCATACCAGGGTTTATGGGATACAAACCATACCATCATCATGTCTATCAATAAGAAGTTGGGAGGGGACTTGTAACCAATAGTTGGGTCATGGAGGAGTCCTCCGGTATTACAATTGCATAAACCCCAAAGCTCTTAGGTAAGATTAATGGGACAGGAAGAAGTAGAAGAGGGAGAGATGAAAAAAATCAGTTTTTTCTTTGTCTGTAGTTTATAGCAGGTGAGTGGAAACTTCATTTGAGCTTGGTGAGTTTTGAATTGAACTGCGCTAATAATATTTTCTACACATGATTGAATATACAAAGGAAGATATTTTAGGTTGGAAGGAAGCAGGAGAAATCTAATGTAGTCACAGAAATGACTGGACAAAGATAGATGCACCATTAAGTGACAAACTTAGAAAGCAAAGTGATTATTGCTGCTTGGTTAAACTGAATAATTCTTTGTATGAGACTATTATTAAGTTCATCTTTCATAATTCCCTCACCCCAAGATCTCAATTTGATTGTTTTGATAATCACTACGCTTGTGTTAAAACATTCTGTTTTTGTAACATGGATTTGAATCTTCCCTTTGTTTCTTAGAATATCTTAGATATATTTAATTTGTGGTTCTTTTCTGATTCTATTATATTTTCTTGGGTACAAGTTATTCTGTTATAGTAATCTGTCCCTTAGTGGTGTTTCCATAAACAAACTGCATATGTGATGGTGAGCCCAATAGGGTATACCATATAACCTAAGTGGGTAGTAAGAGATACCATCTAGGTTTGTGTTATTACATTCATAGTATTTGTATGATGATGATACCGCCTAACGCTTTTCTCAGAATGTGTCCCTGTTGTTAAGGAAAGCATGACTGTAGTTGGCTTTATTCAGTTCATTTGTTGACTGACTCACACGTTTTCTGATTCCTGGTTGTGAAGATCATCTTCTACAGAGTTATCCTTCTGATGTCTAAATCCAGGGTAGCTCTTGCTAGGAGAGCTGCTTGCCTGTTTATTTCTTCTTGGAGTGTTACATAGCCCTCGACCAAAGAGAATTTACTTTCTTATTTTTAATATGGTTATATGTTAACTAATCTATATTTTATATTGTAAAAATACAATTTTTTTTCAAATTTTGTATGAAGAGGAGGTCATTTCTATTATCTTTAAATGGAAAGTCTGAATTCTTTGATGTGTAATGTTTATAACAAGTATAACACTGTTTCTTATAGCAAGTCAGCAGTCTCATAAGTTAAGTTAGCAAGTCTCATAACTACTTTAGGAACAGAGCTCATCAGGACTGTTTTTAGAAGGTCCAAATCCTATATAGAATAGAGCAATTAATATGGTGGTTATGTTTGTAGTTATGTAAGAAAATGTATATGCATATGAACAATGAATCT
Organism: Scalopus aquaticus; assembly: GCA_004024925.1. Classification (NCBI taxonomy): domain Eukaryota; kingdom Metazoa; phylum Chordata; class Mammalia; order Eulipotyphla; family Talpidae; genus Scalopus; species Scalopus aquaticus. The sequence continues at coordinate 8,575 of PVIJ01005816.1, read as the reverse complement.
GCCAAAATGGAAATGATTAGTTTTATTAAGGTGGTAAGTTTGTGGAGTTTTTCCTCTCTTGGCATCCCAGAATTTCTGTGTTACTATTTTTTAAAGGGGGTGTAACTTTTGAGTATATAGTCTAAATAACTTTGAAGCATAATACCATGGATACAACCTCCCATTCATATACCCAATTGCCTTATAAAGTTAAAAATCCTCAGTTAAATGTCCCCAATATATCTGTTCCCGTATTGCCTCTCTTCCTATCTCCCTCCATTTTCTTATGCCTCATGTAGTTCAGTGTTCTCCCAGTTCATGACACAGATGCTGCTGGTTTCTGCTATATTTTAAGACTTGAAACACATTTTTGCAGGGTCGTTTATCTAGGTACAGGATTCTGGTTCTTCTGGTCTATCGTTCTCCTGAGTATCTTTGGGATCCTGACTGCCTATTCTTTATTACTGTTGGTGAGTAGTGTTTTCCATTTCTCCCACTTCCTTCTTGAGTATCCTGGAGAAGTGCTCCTGTCTGTGGTGTGGTACCCAGTTGGGGTTTTAAGCCATCAGAAACTTTGATCACTTTCTTAACAGAATTTGGAGTTTACACCTGCTTGAATTTTAGGCACGAGATATAAATGAAAAGAAAAGAGGCTTGTGTTATTAGAGGGTGTGTCTTACCACTTTTACCCTTTGAAGGAGTGGTGGAACATCTTTCTACTCCTGTTTCATGGCTTGTTTTATAACCCACCTAGTATTGTCATTTTAGGTACCCTTACTTCACATTAGCAGTGCCTTTACACATTGAACTACCTCTTTTCATATCCTGTCTCCTAAGAATCAGTATTTCTGGGTCTTAAAAATTAGCTGCTGTTAAAACATTGTTAATAGTACAAGTGCTAATCCCCTAGTGCAGGTACAAGTTATATTTTAGCAAAAGTCTTTCACAGTAGTGACTCTCCTCTGTTGCCTGACATTGTTGTGTTGTATAGTATGAGAAATTCAGGCCAGGCAAGAGAAACTTGTGTAAAGCAAAAGCTTATGGGAGGATAACTTTGTAAGTAATTGGAGTTTTTTAATACCCATTTATACTAGGGTATTATATCTTTGTTTTCATGATTCCTTATCCCCACTGTTTTCCTGTCTGATAAAGAAGCTCCCAACCCTTAAATAAATTGCCATTTGCATCATTTTTCCCTTTCAACAAAAGTTATTAATCATTATATGAATGCTAAGTGCTGAGTATATAGAGATCAATAAAACAGAAACAAAAGCTTCTGTTTCATTCAGGGCACTTCATAGAATTAAGTATGAAATATGATTACAAAAATCCCTTAGTTCAATGAGTTTAGAGTCTCATAGGGCAACTAGTCATAGACAAGAGTAAATAACACATGAAGAGCATTGTAACAGTCTTTAGACAGACCTGAACAACATTCTTTATGGGTTCTGAGAAGGAAGAGGTGCCTTCTACTCAAGAGGATTAATTAAGGCTTCTTGGAAGAGGTGGCACTGGAGTGGGAACTTGAAGGGATATTGAATTTGGACATATGTATATGTGGGTGGGTTAGAATATTCCAGGCTGCAGGAATATCGTGACAGAGTCAGAAAGACAAAAATAATGGGGTTTGACTAGGACAAGATCAGTTCTGTTAGCATACAGGCATAATGAGTAATGGGGAACAAGGCTAATAAGATAGGCTTATTATAGATTTTTGGCATAAATTTGGCATAAATCAGATTTCTATTTTAGGAAAATCATCCTGGAAGTTGTGGTGAAAGGTGACAATAGGCAGATAGACTCGTTCGCAACTTTCCTTTTTAATGGGGAAAATACAGAAAAAGGTTGTGCTTTGGGCCAAACTCTGGGCATTGAATTATATGCTTTTCATGTACAATGAATATAAAATGGTATAGTTAGCTTCCAATGAATTCTCAGGTCCAGCAAGGCTATATATTTTAATGAACTTTCTACTGTACCCTAACTTTTTTGGGGGGGATACATTTAATGGCAACAACAGTGAACAAAGAGGGAGACTCTGTGTTCTATTGTCAGCTCTATCTTTGTTACCTTGTAACTTGATCAAGTTATGTGACTCTTTTGAGATTGTGTTTCTTTTCTTTCAAATGAGAATAACAACAAAATTTAATAAATTGGGTTTGTATAGCGATGGGTAAAGAGCAAATGAAATCATACAATTATTTTGATAAAAATGTGAATGACTTGTAGAGTCAAGCTCGCATTAATATCCTAAGCATACGGCCTTCCTGGTGGTGCAACGGGTTAAGTGCAGCACTATGAAGCTATCCACAGCCACTGCAGCATGAGTTTGATACTGGGCCAGGGAGATTCCCACATGGCACAGCAGACCTCTCCTGCCTCGCCTGCTGTTCCCCTCAGCAGTGTACTTGAGAGGATCTGCCTGTTCTGTTCCCCACTCTGTCTCTGGTGAATCCTCTTACCCCACCCACACACCTCTGGCCTACACCCCAGCTTGTATGCCTAAGTAAATAAATCTTAAAAAAACATATCCTAAACATCTAGGACTAGAGGACTCTAGTTTACAGTTTCCATCTCCACAGAGACCTGGTGACAGACTAGATTTAAAGTGTAATTAGGATTTATTCTTATTGAGTACACAACAGTGTTAACAACAGTGGTTAACAGTGATAACCACTAGTTCCCCTAAGAAACGGGTTAATTCCTAATGACTTTGGAAGGGATGACCCCTGACCTCTCTTCTCTCACAGATAGGTCTAAGTAATGCTAGGAATAAAGTCCATCACAGGGAAAAAAATTGGAACTCAGGAAAGATATCAGTGTAATGATTATTATGAAATTCCAGAAGAATTAATAATCAATTCTTCCTGGGAGTGCTGGTGAAATTTACACATTAGGAGGTGACACTTTACCTGGTTTTTAAGGGTTAGTGTCATGGGAAGAGAGAGGTTTTCAGGTAAAGAAACAGCATGGCAAATTCTCAGAGACTGAAAAGTACAGCATTAGCAAGAAGTGAATGTAGTGCCAGAATGTGAAAGGAATTTTGACTTACAGAACAGTGCTTTGAACAGCAACTTGGTTATTTCAAACTAACCTTTTCCTTTTTATTCTTTGCTTTTTCAGCTACTTGGATTTTTGTTGATTTGGGAAGGGTATGAACTTCATCTGCACTGGTGTCATAAGGTAGGACTTCTGAATCCTTAGAAGGCCTTAAACCAGGCGGTCAGTGTTAGGTACAGAGTTGCCCTTTCTCTCATTTGTCCCCTTAGAAAGAGGAGATCTACTGACACTGTTTTTTTGTTGTTGTTGTTCAAGCTGGGGTACAGGCCAGAGGCGGGGGGCGGCGAGAGGGTTCACCAGAGACAGAGGGGGGAGCAGAACAGGCAGATCAGAAATACACTGCTGAGGGGAGCAGCGGGCAAGGCAGGAGAGGTCTGCCGCACCATGTGGGACTCTCCCCGGCTGGGCGTCGAACCCGCTTCGAGCGCCGCTGACAGCTCCACAGCGCAGTGCTCAATCGCTGCGCCACCAGGGAGGCCCTACTGACACTATTTTAATTGAAACCATGACATTTGTAACATGTCATTGACTTATGAAAGGAGCTGGACCCAAACTTAATTTTTTTTACACTCTTGATTTTAGCATGTTTAAACTTTTTCTGTGGCTGTTCTTATCCCAGTAAAATCTTAGACAAGCTCCTTTACTTTTACAGTTTTTTATAGTCATAAGAACATTCTCATTTCATTGATTAAAGGTTTCAGTTCCTTCTATTGTAATAACCCAGACTCCTTGTAATAACTTTCCTCCTTCTCTATTTGGGCCTATGTAGGCCTGGAACCCTAACAGTGGTGGAGAGAGAATGATGATCCTTTTCCTCTTCCACTGGAGCAGGACCCAGGGGAAGAAGAGATAGAAAAAAGAACATAGTCCCACAAGGAGGTGCGATAGGTGTATCTAGGTCTGTTCCATCAGAACTAGGTAAATGCACAATTATTGGCTCTTTACCTCATAGGTCCTTTCTATGAATATTTTTAGAGATCCTTCTGCTGACAACCTTGACTGTGATTTTCTTAATAGAGTTAGTGCTGATTTTTCTGTACCCCCTGAAATTTCTCTGTGAGGTCCTCTTGATCCTCCCACTACCTTAGTTTGGAGCACTTTAGAAAATGACACCAACACTGTTTCTCTAAAGAATTCGTATCTTTTTCCTGAGAAAGTAAGCATCTTTGCCACCACCATCTGGACAGGAAGCTCATTTCCTGCGTAGCCTCCCTCATTTGGTTTTGCCATGAGCTTGAGCAGCTCTAACCACAACCTCTTGCTTTGCTTTATAGATTTTTTTAGGAGTAGTTTTGATAACCATTCCTGATGTTTCATCAAATCCAGGAGCATGTCAAATTCCCTTAGTGGTCCCCTTTAAATTTTTTTTTTTAAGATTTTATTTTATTTATACATACAAGCTGGGGTGCAGGCCAGAGGCGTGGTGCGGTGAGAGGGTTCACCAGAGACAGAGTGGGGAGCAGAACAGGCAGATCCACTGAAAAACACTGCTGAGAGGAGCAGCAGGCGAGGCAGGAGAGGTCTGCTGCACCATGTGGGAATCTCCTCAGTCAGGTGTCGAACTCAGGTCGCTGCTGCCCACAGCGCCACAGCGCAGTGCTTTAATCCGCCTGGCAAGCAGGCTTTTTTCTCACCTGTTTAACAAGTATTTGTTGGATGCTTACTGTGTGTTCAGTCATTCTGTAAGGCAGTTAGGATATAATAGTAAATAGATACTGCCCTTCACTTCATGAAGCTTATAGTCTGTTAGGGAAAATAAATATTGAAAAGGCAATTAAAATAGTAGCAAAAAAGTAGCAGCTATTTGAAATAGTAATTTTTGAAACTGAGTGAGAGATGCCGAGCAAGGTTGAGGACCCAGTTAAGGTGGGAGATGATAAATCAGTAAAGACATCAGACCACACAGCTGTGTAATTTTTTCCCCAGCCTCACTATACAGCAAAGATCTGGGAGACAAGAAGGTAAATGACCAGATCCATCCAATGTTGGGGATTTGCAAGAGGGTTCGATTAAAAAAAAGGGTGCGGAAATGAATTCCCTGACCCTGTGGAGGACATACATAAATTTCCAGTGACAGTTATGATCCCAAGCCTAGTGCCTGGAAGTCACAAAATTCTTTTGTTTCCCCAGGTGCTGATTTTGCTAATAATTCTGGTGGAGTTGCTTATATTGTGGCTTTTATCCACTTACTGGAGAGACAGGTGGCTGACAGTTGGGCTGTCACTGCAGGTAAGCATCATCCTGTGGGTCTAGCACTGTCTGTCCAGGTGTATGCAGCCTGACTTTTGACTTTCTCCCAGGTCTTTGCTCCCTTCATACACTTGAGCAGCATATGTGTGATGACTATTCTTTCCTGGCCTATGGTTAGCTACTTGATGCATTTGGAAGGAGAAGGTATGTCATGAGGTGAAATCTTGTCTGATCCTTTTAACTCTGGCTATTGCTTACATACTGCACTATCACTATTCCTCTTTGAAATTCATTTAGCTTGCACTCAGGCATGCTCCTTGTATCAAACTCACAAACCCTATGTGGCCTGTCATAGTGTTTTCTTACCAAGCAGTCCTTCTTCTAGAAGATTTTCTAGAAGTATTCTTCTAGAATCTATGTCTATATTGTTAGACCTCAACTAATTGGGATGAGGGTAGGAGTAGGCAGACGCCATTCTAATTTTAGTTGACCAGAATGACAGGACAAGTCAAGGTTCTTTTAGTTTGTATTCAGTATTACTAGTTTCACCTGATGAACTCATGCTAGGTTCAGATATTCCTGTTTATGTCCTAGTAGCTCAAAGTAGACCCCTGTGAGTCTCTGTCACATCCAAGGACTTATAGCAGAAGTAGAAATTTGTATTTCTGCCATTGATTTCCTCTCTGTTCTTTGCCCTAATACCATAGAAACAAGGAAGAATCATAACTGCATACTAAATTATTTTGAGAGTAGAATTGTATCTCAGCACTCTTGCTAAGACACCATTAGGCTCTTCTATGTCACTCAGTACTTGCTTCCCAGCTTGTAGGAGGATGCAGACAAGAGAAAAACTGGATTGGTAGTTGTTGCCGTTATGTGTTCGTATAGGTGTGTGTATATATATGTATGTGGAGAGTAAATTTTAGGAAATGTTCCTGGGCAAGAACTTAAAGGGACAATAATGAACTCTTTTCTTTTTCACTTTCTAAATTTTAGTTCAAAGCAGAAGGTATCAGATGATACATTATGGGAGAAAAACAAAGAAGACTCATAATATACTTGTAAAGTTGAGAGGTTAGAGCTGAACATCTAGATTTGAGAGTGACTGAAGTACAAGTGGTAAACTTAAAAATGTGCAAATGGGTAAAAGCCGTAGAGGTCTAAAACAGTAAGTATTGGATAAAGCCCAGTGATAACAGTTATTGTGGACAGGTACATGCACACATGTTTAGGTTTGAGAGACAAATATCTAATTATTGAGTACTTGTTACGAGTCAACACTGAAATATCAACTCTATGAGATAGATGTTAGCTATGAAATAGCCCCATTTTATACAATAAAGAAATTAAAAACCCAGAGGGTATTAAGCAACATATCCTTATTACACAACTAGGTTGAGTCTAGCTTTGAATGCAATTTGTGACAACCAATGTCCCTTTCACTATTCTGCACTGCTATAAATATAGAGACAGTTTAGACTGATCTTTACAAGTTTCAGGGCTTTCTCAGAACCCGCCACACTCTCCCTCCTAACAATGTATTCCTTAACATTCCCAATCCTTCCGTCTCTTCCGGCTTCCCGCATAGTCCATTCCCTTAAAAATTTGCGGTTCCAGTTAATGTGCTTTAATAATAATGCTTATATTTGGATAGTCCTGATGGTTATTTTGTTTGTTAGTTGCTGGGGATGACTCTCCATTCCTTTTTCCTTATTTCCCTCTCCTTTCAACTTTTTCAGCTATGCAAGTGGCTGTTGGATTGCCTTTTTTTTCCCTTCTTTTGTGTTTCTATATCATACCATTTGGAAAGTATTCTCCCTGCCTTCAGGAGAAAGACAAACTGGGACCCAAGCCAGATGTCTTTGCACATAGAGGTGCACCCATGGTACGTCTAAGCATAATAATGGACATGGGCGAGTACAGGCGTGCACAGTGTGTGGATGAGAGAGGGGACCTTAGAACCACAGGAACCCCTGGAGAGGAAAATGGGTTGTCTTGAGACGGTGAAAAGGAGGAATTAACTATAGAGACTGGACTTAAGCCCAGGCCATCTAACTTTCAGTTCAATTCTCCTTACTCTGGTCAGTGATATTGCCTCAAGCAGAGTCCCAGAGTCAGATTGGATAGAGGAAAATATAGGCAGATTATTTGAAAAAAGAGCCAAGGGAATGAAAATTTGCTCCTTAAATCCTTTCTTTTTTTTTTTTAAGATTTATTTTTTATTTATGCATACAAGCTGGGGTACAGGCCAGAGGTGTGGGGCGGCGAGAAGTTCACCAGAGACAGAGTGGGGAACAGAACAGGCAGATCAGAAATACACTGCTGAGGGGAGCAGCGGGTGAGGCAGGAGAGGTCTGCCGTGCCATGTGGGATTCTCCCCGGCCGGGCGTTGAACTCGCGTCGCCGCTGCCGACAGCTCCACAGCGCAGCACTTAACCGCTGCGCCACCGGGGAGGCCCAATTTTTAAACATTCTTAACAAAAATAGTTATAGATTTATTTAGACCCTACATTTCTTAATTATAGCAAATATACTATTCTTTGAGAATTTGAAACTCACTGTAAGCTCCCCCAGTTAGATCCAGAAACATGGAATTCTGTTCATAACAGGCAGGATAATTATGCAGGGGCTAAAAAAAGGTCAGAATTTTCTTGGTCTATATTTGTAATATATTTTTAGGCTTTAAATTGTAAATCCCTTTAGAATAACCTTTATAACTAAAGTTCAAGACTAAAAATCATGTGCTGCCATAATACGTAATATTCTTACAGCTTAATAAGAAGACAGGTCAATTTTTTAAATTGTCAAAATATTTGAAAAGATATTACACCAAAGAAGATTTATGAATAGCTAATATAAGCACATAATGAGCTGCTCTCGGTAATAGAATAGTAAAATGCTATTTTATATTTCATAGACTTAAAAATGTCCTTAGAGTTTGACTATACAGAAACATTTTAAGACATACAGACTTCAAAAGCTTATGTCCTGAGAAGTATCACCTTAAATCTACAAAAGAACTTTAGGCTATCTGGTTGTCATGATAATAATATTCTAATAAGTGTTTAACTGGAGAAGATTACATAAGTAATCCTTTTCTTTTGTCACCCAGGAGATTCCTAAAACCTTTATTTCCTTTCTTTTTTTTTTTTATTGTTATTTGTGTCTTTTACATTTTGTATTCCCCTTGGGCAGCCCACAACCAATTCACCCGTGATCCATCTCCATGGTCCCCTGTATTCTCCTCTCTCCCATTTTGTGCCCTTATCCTCCCCTCCCCCCACCCTGCCCCCACCGCTGAGTGTCTCTCTCCCACCCAGCCTCCCTATAGTCCTGTTATAAGTGA